>OU898278.1:59683686-59733686 GCA_918026665.1 Diabrotica balteata
ATAAGTGCTGAATCTACTAACTCTACAACAATGGGAGATTTTCAGGCTGGTGGATCTGAGTGTATTAAGTCTAAAACCGGTCGTAAACGTAAGTTCAAATCTGATAAAATGTATATTGATTATCTATCGGATGACGATTTTTCTACATTTGTTGATTGTGGTGAAAGTTCAAATTCAGAAGAATGGTCAGGAGTCACATTTTCTTCTGATGATGAGGTATCGCCAAATACACGAAAAACAAAGAAAACTAAGTCTAAATGTAAACCAAAAGTGTGCAACAATAGTTTTACTGACATTCATGAAGATACGGTAGCAGAAAAGGGTTTCAGAATGAAGAAAAAAAATTCGAGAAAAGAGCTTTCACAGAAAAGAGCATCCGGACAACAATATGAACGGAAAGATGGCAAGATTATTGAACCCAAATCTGTTCAACCAAACCCTTGCATTGGGAAAAGATGCGGAAACAACTGTGAAAATATAGATACTGAAAAAAGACAAAAAGTATTTGATCATTTTTGGGGACTCTGTGCTAATCGTCGAAGAGATTGGTTAGTTAGCGTAAGTCAAAAAAAAGATATTAAACGTAAACGGACCGATACTGTTAAACGAGAAGCAACCTATAAGTATCATATAAATGAAGGAGAAGGAAGAAGAGTTGTTTGCTTGCAATTCTTATCGGCCACGCTAAACATATCGTCAAAATCTATTTACCACACTGTTAAGAACTCTAATTGGGGTTGCGCAAAAAAGGATTTACGTGGAAAACACCTACCTCCGAATAAAACGAAACCAGCTACCATACAATCAGTGTACAACTTCATCAAAAGTTTACCAGCAGTACCATCTCATTATTGTTGACACGATTCTACAAGAGTGTATTTATCACACGAACATAAAAATATTACTAATCTCTACCGAACATACAAAAAACAATCAGAAGAAAATGGTACCGATTTTGTAAGTGAGAGGGTATATCGTAGAATATTTACTGAGGAGTTTAATATAGGATTCCATATTCCCAAAAAAGATAAATGTTTAAAGTGCTTAAAATTCGAACAGGAAAATATTTCAGACCCAATAAAGGCAAAAGAAAAATCTGACCATGAAGTTGAGAAAAATGAGAGTTACAACCGCTTTTCTACACACAAAAACATACACAAAACAGACCCTAATACACTTTGTGTGAGTTTTGATTTGGAGAAAGTCTTAAACACTCCACATGGTGATTCAATGCTCTTATATTATTCACGAAAATTGGCAGTGTATAATTTATGCTATTATGAAAACGGAACGCGAGAAGTTTTTTGTTATTACTGGGATGAAAGTCACGGCAAAAGGGGTGCGAACGAGATATCCACCATTCTCAATAGGTACATTATGAAGGTTGACCAAAGGGGTAACATCAAAAATTTACTTCTTTATTGCGATTGTTGCCCTGGACAAAATCGGAATCGGGTGGTTTTGACAATGTTACACTCCACTTTGCAACAGTGTAAAAATTTAGAAACAATTCAGATCAATTACTTACTTACAGGCCACACGTATATGCCAGTAGACAGTGTACATGCTGTCATTGAAGCAAACCTAAAGAATACTATTATTTACACACCATCTCAATGGTATACAGTGTTCAGCACAGCACGAAAGGATCCCTTTCCTTATAACGTTGAAAAACTCACTTTTGAAGATTTTTATAAGTGGGATTCTATGTCTGACAAGTACTTTAAAGGTAATCTCACTGGGAAAATCAGTAAAATAAGAATAGTAACTTTTAAAAAAAGCGATCCCTTGAATGTTACAGTAAAATATTCAATGAATAAATCTGCTCAATCGAGTAAGGTTGAATTACAATCGAGGACCAAAGTACCTCTAATGGCATGCTATCAATCACGGCTACCGATAACAAAGGCCAAATTAATATAACGATCTCATTAAACTTTGTAAAGAAAAAGTGATTCCCGGGCATTTCCAGAACGAATTCACTGATCTACCTTATTCCGAAAATATAAAAGATACTTTACCAGAATCAGATATCGAAGACGTTGAACCTGATGATGCTCAAAACTTATTGTAACTTTTTAAAAAATTCAAGAATGTTCTGATTGTTTTTTAAAGTATGATTTGAAAATAGATATGATGTTTAAATGTGTCTTTCATACGTAGTTCTAATGTTACTAATTAAAAACCTTATTAGATACTATTCTTTATCCACGGTTAATTTTGATCATTTATAGAATCTAAGATACCACTGAAAATTGTGACTTCAAACTTAAAAATAATTGTAATATCCATTTTTTATTTGTATTTTTACATTAGATTTATCTTTTTAATTGCTGGGTACAATATATATTTCAATAAACTACTAAAACAATAAATTATTTATTTTATTTACTTCCTTCTTAACCTCTTATAGACCAGCTTCCTACTTATAGAACTCTGAAAATTTTATTGTTTAAATTTAAAGAAAAAGTTTACCCTGTATATTTTTGGCTTTGTCTATAAATAGCTTCAAATTATAGATTTTGTTTGATTATAAAATCCATTCAATAAAAACATTCCACAAATTTGCTGACGTTATCTTCAGTTTCACATACTAATTAATAAATTTCGTTCTCACATTTTTTTATCTTTCAATGGGTTATATGTCGAGTAAGGATTATTAAAACCAGAAGTCATAAATAAATCTGGGAAATACACACTGCTGAATCGTCACCTAAAAGTATCATTTTACTGTTGTATAAATAGGTCAATGGTATTTACTTAATATCTTAACATTTGCAAAGTGGTAAGTATGCCTAGAAATCAGTAATATTTCGAATGAGAAATTTATTATACATGCATGTCGTATAGATAAAGACGACGCGATTCAAAGTAAGATCTGTTAGTAATATAATAGTTACTTGTATATTATACTTTTTAGTTTTCTAGTTGAACCATTTTACTCGTTACAAAACATGAATGATTTTCGGATAGGTCTTATTTCCGAAAATACAGTCAAACGTGTATCAAGTTTAGTCAATTTTACTAGGTTCCGATAATAAAAATTAGTCACCTTCAGTATTTTTTTCCAGTTGAAGGTACAAAAATATAGTCGGTTGGTAACTTTTTACTGGTTGCGATTTAGCAGAAAATATTACTAACCGACACTATTTCATAAACTATTAAAAAAATAGATAGTCTACAAAGGGCAGTTTATAAAGTATCTAAACTGCATTTAAAGTTCGTTGGAATTATGCAAATATAACCACTAAATCAGGTTTTATGAATTTTTTTCAAAATTTTCAAACTTTAAACCGCTCTACTGTAAAGTTAGCCAAATGTCGCTTGGTCATTTTTGCCTTTCAGCCGTCGATATAATATCCTTTAAAATGACGGTTTGTAAAGGTATTTGTGTTAATTTATTAATGTCTCAAATATTCATCTTTAAAAATTTTAACAGTTCTTGCAAATTGAAATTGATAATCTTAAAATTTTTTATCTTCAACGTCATTATGTATAAACTATTAGGACTGTATAAAATATAAAATCGCCGAATTAAAGCGAACGGCTCATTTTATTCAATTAAATCATATGATGAATTAAAAATTTATGTACAATATTTTAAAATAGGTGTTAAAAGGTACTGTGACTTTTTGCTTATAAACATTTAAAATATCTCAGACGCAATAATCTGTAGCAAATTATGCTTTTTGTACTCGGTATTTTGGCATTTTTGCAGGAAGTAGAAAAAAAAGAAACATAATATTCTATGACCTTTTAAACCTGAGTTAGCCCTTTTTATTCAAAAATTTCCGAGGCTTTGTTTATAAACAATAAGCAATTCAAATAGAATCGTTTGAAAGGTTAAAAGTTTAAGTTTGGACAAAAAAAGTTTAAAAACAACTACTTTAAAAATGAGTCGTCAATGATGCGCCAAAAATAAAGGGTTTAAAAGCGAACCGATATTGCAATTTCAAAAACCAAATTCATAAATTTATAGTTAGAAAAATAGTAATATATCCGGTTTTTATCATCGAACAATATTTTTTTCAATCTGGGTTACGTCGTGGCATAAAAGTGCGTTTAGTTAATATATTAATTCATAATTTGACCGAGCAATTTGTTTAAACAATTTAAAATAAATATTGGCTAAATTTTTTGCAATTAAGCAATTTTATAAAGTCTTTCTAAATTACTTTAGTTTCTGGAAAACAAAATAGTTTCCACAAATACTGGTTGCCTTTCAGAATACGATTCATAAAATTCATGAGATAGTACATAAATCCTTATTTCCTAATCATTCCTTTCCACTTAATTCTCATATTTCTTCTTTGATTTAAGAAACTGTTAATCTAGGAAAAAAAGAAAATAACCAAGTCATGTTTATGTAATGGTATTTTGAAAACTAGTCTGAAAATAAAATAATTTTCTCAGATCGATCCAAAGATGACCAAGGAAGTGTAAGCATTGGTAGAATGCAAGTATATACCTTAATGCAAGCACCAAATTAACAGAAAAAATACTATTTGCTAATTAAATTTATTAATGAAAATTTTTCGCGATAAACAGGCATTAGACTTAATTGAGCAGAATAATTAAAAAAAAGCACTTGCAGTCATTCAAAAAGTGCTCCGGAGAAATTTACATGAGAATTACATTACAAAGAAGTTATAAGGCTGTAGTAGGTTTTTCAATCTGTGGAGAAATATAGTTTCACAAATGTGTCGCATAAGGAGTGGACATTGTAGTGTTAAAGTTCATTTGTTTAGATTAAAAGTGATCAATACAAATTAGTGTTCATGTGGCAGTTTAGGCACCTTATATCACGGTTTATTGGAATATACTAGAAACCAAAGGCAGTTCCAATTGATCAAAAGTAAATTATAAAGTGATCGAACATTCATTAATATGCTATTCAAAAATTTAAACTCAAAGACATTAGTCGCAGTGCAAAAGTTTTTAGTGTCAACAAGGATATGTGTAGTTTGTTTATGTACTTTATACAATTATATTCACTGGTTTGATTGCTTGCGCTTAGTGGTGTTGGGTGCGGTCATGGTACAAAGAATACCAGATATGATATTGCGCAGGCTACTCCCCTACTGTCGACGTAGTAATGAGAGTTGCCGTGCTTGTAATACATCTGTTTATAATGGAAATTTTATTAATGTTTTAACTTTTGACGTCTTTAATAAGCTTGTAAAAGGTTTTATAGGATTTTTGTGAGAGTTAAGTTGATTTGTAGGCATTTTACTGAAAAAGAATTATTATTATGAATATTTTTAACTCTTTATGTTATTTTTTTGAGTGATAGTGGCTTTGTAGGAATACCTACTTTATATGGACAACATTTTGGTCTTTTAGAAATTATAAATACGGTATGCTTAGAATAGAAAGTGGGTATATTTGTAAAAAATGAGATCTGCTTGAAACTATGGATAATTCCACTTACACGTGGACCGGTCAAGTATCCGAAGGCGGTCCAAGGAAACCTTCAGAAGAATTGGTGTGAAAAATTCATGAACTTAATATTATTTTGAATAATTTCAATGAATCTGAACATCAATTAAAATCAGGCAAAAATTATTTAAAACGACTAATTGACTTATCGGAGAACATTAAATGTGACTATAAAATCAAACATGTTTTCTTCCGTTCTCGAATGTATTTTCAGAATTAAAAAATTAAACTTAAAACTTAAAGAAGATATAAGAAATAAAAAAAATTAATAAAAATTGTAATTGAAAATAAGACAATACAATCAAAAGCTAGCTCGTAAAATTTACGAAAATAACCTTTCTAGGATTAAAAAGCGAAAAAAAAAACAAAAAACTTAATTTTACAGATTTTTTCACTTTATTATTTTTTTCAATTAAAATAATAATCCACATATTTTAATAAATACAAAATAGTTCAATAGAAATTCTATTAATTCATTAAAATGACTTTTTATTGCCAATTAAAAATTAATTGTGTTCCAATTGCTACTGTTCATACGGGAAATATTTAAAATCACTCTCATTGTGACGTAATGCGCGAATTCGTCCCAATTTCTCTCGAGAGTATCATACCTGTTAATCTTTGTACCATGGGGTGCGGTAATACTGAACTGTAATAATAGAACTTCTGTATAAGAACTGTTAAACAAATAATTTTTTTTTGTTTACGCCCAGTTTGCTTAAGCCCAGATGTACACTTCCCGTCATATAAAACTGGTACACTTATTTTTCCTAATGTAAACCTGTGTTAAGAAATCAATTCGTTGTTGCCAATACAGATAACGGAATTGCACTAAATCTATATAAAAAAATAACGTTAAAGAATGTATAAAATTTTTAGATAGGTATTATTTTTATCATTAACATCAAAAAACCGTATCGAAGAAATTAAATAAGCAAAGACAGGGTTGAGTTATTGTCCAAAATGTTTGCAGGATCTTTAAACCTGTGGTATTGGCACAGGGAACATTGGAATGCATCTACTGTAATTTTATACTTCAATTACCTACCGAACACGAACTGTATTTTTTGTCAATAAGTTTAGTAACAAACTACCAAGATTAAATTATTATTTATTACAGGAACAATAAATGTAAAAAAATAACATTTTACTTTATCCTACGTATTATAAACTATAAAATATCCGGAGCAAAAAAACGCTTTTCAGAACGTGACAGTTTCAATCCAATATCTCACTGTAATATTTTATTATAAAAATTTGAAGTTTGTCTAGGTTGATTATCTGTCATTATTTTTGAAATAAAATATTTTCATAAATTGTTATAAAATGCAAATCAATGTATTGGTAATTAATTGAGATGATGGAAAATTACAAAATTAACATGATAATTTGCATGCATTTAGGAATGCACAAATTTAATGTGATTGACTTATCGAGAATGCTCGATAATGTTTTAGTTTTTAGTATTGTCACAACTGGCGGTCTGTCACACAGTCCTGATTTTAGCTGGTTTTATATAATATTTTCGTTGAACTGGCAATGGTGCCCTAGAAATTAGAATGACACATCTGACAAGATCAACTTACACAACTTAAAAAACACGATTTTTGATTATAAGAATTGTACCAGTTTTTTATGACGGGAACGGTACCTTAGGTACGGCCCTTAAGCAATCAGTATAAATATAGAGATTCTGGCCGGCTGGAACTGGTAGGTAAGACCAAACAAATAAATGAAATTAAAAGAATATTGTTCTGAAGTTATATTCTAGTAGGATTTTAATATACTTTTACTAATAGCATTTATTAAAATAGCATTTTAATATACTAGAAAATTAAAAACTGGAAAAAAAATCTTTTTTCTCAGTTCCTCCCGTAACAAGTGATGTAGTGCCAATAAGTGCCCTATTTTAATACACATGCCCTATTTAACAGTTAGAATAAAAAACCGACGATCACCCATTATTAACAATTCAGGATAGTTTGCAATATTTTATCTGAATCATTAACCAATAATTTTAGTACTCACATCATTTAATTAGTTTGTACCGTTTGACCTAAAGATGCTTTGCAAAGTTTAGAAAACGAAACCGATCGTTTTGGTAGTAAAATTAAATTGATTGTGAGTAAGTTTTATTTTATTTCTTTTTACCTACAAAAAAAACTTCCTATCTTACTGCGTCTGAGTTATTTTAATTTTTTATAAGCTTAAAATCACTACTTTTGAATATCTATTTTACAATATTTAACATGAAGGTTTAATTCGCTATATGATTGAATTTGATAAAATGAGCATTTCTCTATAAACGAGTGCTTTCATAATTTATATAGTCCTAATAGTTTATGCATAATAACGTTGTAGTTAAAAGCTTTATGGGATAAACCACGTCAATTCTGCAATAACTATTAAATACAAATTTTTAAAGCTAAATACTAGTGACATTGTCTTTATGCTTTAGTGAAATAATTTAACATTTATTGTAAGATCTTCGATACATTGGTTGAACAACACCTGGACAATCTCACTTCTCACAACATATCAAGAGGTTCAACCGTGAATGTCATCTACAAATCGACCTCAAAATTCTTCATACTTGCTAAAGGAGCACTGCTAAATAACCTAGAACATTTAGAAATTTTGAGATCTCTTAAAGATCAAAATTCACTTACTCTAAATGTAAAATAGAATTAGAATATATTCCTTTACATGCATTCCTAATATAAAAAGCCTAAAGACCTGTACACAAATTAATTATTTTCCAGTTTACATTCTTAGTTTTTTCTCAGTTTATTAACAACAACTTTGAATTAACTAAAATATTTACATTTTTCTGTCATTAATTCCTGAACCAAAGTCTTACAATTGAGTTGTTTAACACCACATAATATCTCTAAATTTAATAGTAATAATATTATGTAAATTACTTAACGTTTACAAGAGCCCCTCTTTTTACAGTCTGTACTTTAGTACAGTCTACTTTTTTCCATAATTTTGTTTTTGTTGTATGTTACCTCGTACATAATATGGTTTACATACTCAATTACTTATGCATCAAGGCGCTGTCCATGTGCTAGCCACTGGATTAATTTGAATTTAACGAAATAATTCATCACACCGGGTAAAAACAATATTTCATGGATAAATACAAATTACTGGTATGGAGACTCAACTTATAATTGCTCATTTACAAAAGTCCATCTGTTTGAAGTTTGAACATTTTTTTTTGGCATAGACTTTTAGTCATTCAGCCAGACTCAACATGGTAGAAATAGTTGTCTGAGTTTATATTAATAAATATACAAAACAATAAACAGGTAAACAGGGTCACTCTCTTCTCGCCTAGGGGCCCATCAATGCATTTTTTTTTAAGACATACATCACTAGGCCACGGTAAGAAAGGAATTTAACAATTGGATTAGAAACAAAGGTTACGTTGATAACTAATGCATAATTATTTACATGGTTATTTTACTTTCCTTTAAAAGCATAGCTAAGGAATCATACAGTGCTCTCGAGTCTAGTGATAATAGGTACTGAAGGTTCCAAGGGACTAATATATTGTGTTTATGTAAGTTATTTATTAATCTGGATGAAATTATAGTATTTCTGGGGAAACTGAAAAATATATAATGTAGGTTTCCTTTTTCTGTACAAAAATCACATCGATTATTATCTAAAACCTTAAGTTTAAATAAATGTTTGGGATAACAGGCATGTCCAAATCTTAGTCTAATGATCGTGGTAACATATTTTCCAAAAGACTTACACTAAGGAGTTTTAGGAATATCTGTTTGGAGAGAAGTGTATCTATTTGGGCTAACAATGGAATATTCCTTTCATATGTTATCCCACCTTTGGTATAATCTTAATTTTAAGGAAGCCAGAAAGTCGCAAGCCGTGATTTTATACGAAGTTTCTCTACCAGACAAAATACTTTCTTTTGCTAATTGGTCCACATGTTCCATATTTTCCAAACCTATATGTGCTTTAATCCAAACAAATAGCACATTTTTGCCCCTTGTTACTAACTTTTGTTTAATATCCTTAATTTTGTAAATATAAGGGCAACTGTACGTATTTGGCAATCCCAGTTTCCCAATAGAAATCAAAACTGATAAAGAAATAAATAAAGAAACTGATATTATCACTATATGGTCCGAGCTACTTTCTGTTGCATAAAGTAAGGCCTCATATATTGCAAGAGCTTCCGCTGTAAAAATAGATGTCTGGTAGTTTAACTTAAATGTGTATTCTATTTGTTCCAACGGGACAAAAAAAGCGCATCCAGTGCCGTTTGATGATTTCGAAGCATCGGTATATATAACGACTGAGTTTACGAATTCTAATAATATTGAGTGAATAATCCTTCCATTCATGTGTATATTGTCACTTTATTTTTTGGTACCATGATATCTGTATTTGAACAATAAGTTGCATATGAGATGTTCTGAAGTGTATACGTAGCTTTATCTATCTCTTTTAATACTTCCACATTATGTTGCACAACTTCGCAGACTAAAGGCGATTTCTTTTTTTCCCAGTATCTAGTAAACAAATCATAGCAATTCAGAGTAATGACCTTTGTATATAAGGATTGATTTTTTATACATATATGTCTTTACAAGAAATTTTTCGGTCAGGAAGTTTCGTCTGATATTTAAAGGTGGTTCCAAGGCTACCAAATACAAGGGTTAAATTGATGTGGACTTCATAGCACCTAAACATGTACGTAAAGCTGAATTGTGCATTACGTTAATTTTATTTAGCAATACATTACTGGCTGATCTATAAAGTATGCTTACGTAATACAAAATGGAGCGAATATACGCTCTGTACAATAATAAATTTATGTCTATATCAGCACCCCACCACGTTTTATTAATCGATTTAAGGAAATTTACTCCCTTGTTGCATTTGTTCAACATATCCTCAATATGATCCTTACAAGTCAAATGTTTGTCAAGTGTCATCCCTAAATATTTGTCCTTATTTTTCAGTGGATATTGATGCTCTCCTAATTTAATTATTTGATCGTTAGGATGATAATGTCTGGTAAAAATGCAAACCTGGGAGCCATTTTTTAAGTAGGTTATAGGTACTATCTAAGTTTTTAATTGCTTTTTCATATTCTTTGTGTTCTGTGTGAATGCAGAAATTATCTGCGTATTGTATGAGGTTGAATGGTTTGTTATTTATTTTAATATTGTACAAGTCCGCTACGTACATATTAAACAGGATAGGGCTCAATACAGAACCACAGAATAGTAAACAATCAGAATGCCCACTCTCCATGGAAAATTAAGTACGCGCATCTTGTTCGCGCAGACATTCCGCCATGTTTTAAAGAGAACCAGTGTTGTTTATGTGGTGTGCATAGAAAAATTAACCCGGTTTAATTGACTTACGGCAATCATAGACATACTATACAATTGTATTAATATTGTAAAATATATATAACATAAACATAATATAATTAAACATAAATATAAACAATTACATAACCTCACAAATCATATGTCTGTGTTATGTGTTTCCTTCTAAAACATGGCGCGCGTTCCATGTTTTACCTTCAAAGGCGGAGTCTGAGAGTGGGCATTCTGATTGTTTATTATTCTGTGACAGAACCCTGAGGTAATCCTTTGTTTACGATTCTGAGACCTAAAAGCATTTGTTCTTTTCTTAGATAAACTAATCTGTCATAAGCACCTTCTATATCAAGAAATATTGCTGGTAAGTAATTGTTCCGGGAATAATTGTTTTGAATGTCTACAACTAGGGCAGTTAATGCATCCAAAGTACCCAAACCTTTCCTAAATCCGTATTGTTCTTTGGGTAGAAGGTTCTGCTCTAGTAACCACCATTCTCACCTAGCCTTAATTATCATCTCTATAGTTTTTTGTGAGGTATGCCGATGAAGCAGTACTGATTACTGGCAGTGAAGAAGAACTACAAATTTTGTTAACCAAAGTAGTGCAAGAAGGAGAACTATACGGCCTTAAGGTGAATGTTAAAAAAACCAAAACAATGGTAATTTCAAAAAAACACAAACCGGTTATAAACATACTAGTCAAAAATAATCTAGTTGAACAAGTGAAAATGTTTAAGTATCTAGGCTGTTAAATACTTGAAACCTTAGACCAAGAACAGGAGGTTAAATGTAGAACAGAAGAGGCAAGAAACACCTTCTTAAAGATGCCAAAGTTACTCACTACCCATAATCTTGATTTGTCCCTACGATACCGCATGATAAAGTATTATGTATATAGTGTGCTATTACACAGCGTAGAAGCTTGGACGTTAACAGTCAGCTCGTTACCACGTTTAGAGAGCTTTGAGATGTGGGTATTTCGTCGTAAGCTGAAAATTCCATGGACCAACCACGTTAGAAATGAAGAAGTTTTAAGGCGTATGAATAGAGAACGTGAACTCACAGAAATTGTCAAGAAGCCTAAAACGTCTTATCTTGGACACATATTTAGACACGTCAGGTATAACTTTTTTGTTCCTCCATGTTCATCCTTTTGGCTTAATTCCAAATCGAAGTAGGCGACGATTGTTTACTTAATTTTGAGCACCAATCAACCCAGCTTTGTTTGGCTTTCAAATTCAATAGTGTCTTAGCGCGAGCACTAGCTGGTTTACATTTAATAAATTTTTTTACTGATGAATCTTGCTTGTATTTTATTAATGCATTTTTCCTTTTTGCAACAATTAGATCACATTCTGCATCCCACCACGGTGAAGGAGTCCGTTTCTTACACTTAAAGGGTTTATATTGGCAAATAGATTGCATGGAAGCTCTATTGAAACAGTTTAATAAAATACTATATTTTTCTTCAGCATTTGGGGATATAAGTCTACTTCTATTTAACTTATTCACGATAATTTCTTAATATTCCATTTACTTTGGGGTATATGGTCTCATTAACAGCTTTTGGGTATTCGAGTTCTATTTTCACAACAAAGTGATTTGATCCAAGTGTATCAGAATCTACAGTCCAAAATGTCTTAGAAAAAATGGAGGGGGAACAAACCGTAATGTAAGTCATAGAATCTGAAAGTTATTCCGTTATTCATCACAATAAAATCAAGATCCTGTAGGGTCTTTACAATTTGATCGCCAATATTATCATTTTTTGATGATACCCAGAGAGCTCAGAGCCCAGAGCTACAGACAGAAAACTCAAGTGAGTATTACCGTAATTAATTTTAATACCACAGGCAAGCTGATCTTTATTAAAGTTTTTATTTAATTTTAATATTTCAAAACGGATACCCGTTTTACCAAAACAGTGACACCAGCAAAGCTATCTACACGATCTTGGCGAACAATATTATTACCTTTAAAATTATATACAACCTTATTTTTGAACCAGGTTAAAAAGTTACCATTAGTAAGAAAATTGAGTAGGCTGTTTTTATTTGCAACAGCTGATCTAGCGTTCCATTGCATAATTTTAAGTTTAGTGTTTAAAGCCATAAATTTAAGTACTTTGAAATATATCCTCAAGAACAGTATGCAAACCCTTAACTAACAAATTATTATCCAGTGTTTTTACATTCTCAAATGATTTGACATTTTTTATAAAATCAGAAAAAAAATTTACTAACGAAATAACTATCTTGTTTTTTCACTATCTATTGAACTATTAGGTTTATTGGAATTAGGTAGTAGAGGTTGTAATGGGCCAAATCTAAAAGGAAAGGTGGTAGAATCTGTAGGGGATTGTGAAACCAAAGTAGATACTTTCCTTTTTTTATGTGCATAATGTTCTGTATTAATCCTACTAGGTCCAGAATGAGTAAAGTTTGTTTATTTTTTCATATACGGTTTTGGAATGATAGGATGAGATGACGTAATGTCATTAGATACGTTTAGATAGATACGGTAGTTTTGGAAAATTTTCTTCACGATTTTACAATATCGAAAATTTATTGTTACTAACAAATCCTGAAAAAGATGATTCTCTATATCGTTTTGCTTCTAGGAACGAGAATTTTTTATCTAGCATATTGTTTTTAATTTTTTTTTGTTCCTTATAAACGGGGCAACTTTTGGAGATCAAAATATGATCTTAATTTTTACAATGTATACAAAAAGTTTTTTAGTCTGACATATGTGACTATCATTTTTAATTTCTGCACATCGTATACAAAATTCTTGTGTGCGCTTGCATTGCTTAGAAATGTGACCATATTTCAGACACCTGTAGCACTGTATTACTCTGCCTACAAATCTTTCTACTGGCAAATACACAAAATTAACTAAGACATAAGTTGGCAAAACATTTTCTTCAAATGTAACTATAATATTTCGTCTGGGGACGTATTCTGTTTTACCGTCTAGATCTACCTTTTTATGAATTCTTTTAATGTTGGTAATTTTAACGGAAAAGTCTATAATATGTTGTTTTAAATAATCAATAGTAATACCACTAGTTATTCAATTTTCGCGATAAGTCTGTCAAATTACTTCTAAGCAAAACTGAGTTGCTTGAAAACACCACAAGTCCGTAGGATGAGTGGTGTTTTCTTTAAGAAACTCAGTTGAGTTTAGAAATAAAAGACAGACTTATAAGCTAAATTAAATCACGAGTAGTATTTTATTAGACTATTTCATGAACAAAGTGATAGATCAAAAATTCAGTAGAATGAGAGAAAGGAATTTAATAATAATACATTTGATCTAGCTAACCCAAATCTACCATTTGAACATTATAAATTGTCTCTATAATATAAGATTTAGATTTTCTTGTGTTACTCGGTATATTTTCTGTAATGTTTTGGTTTATAACTTCGTTTAAAGTACCACCGAAACGACTTATTTTGACGTATACAGCTACAATAATTTTTTTGGCAAACGTCAAACTTTGCTTTGCGATCGGTATCCATGGTTACGTTGTTGAAAACACGAAGCTGATAGATCAATCAGAATTGAAAGACAGTTGGTGTTTTAGCGATAACACAAGCTGTCTTTGGTTTGTAATTGGTCGGATTATGTGAAAATTTTAAGATGAGTGAAATAGTCAGTATCATACCTCGTATCTACATCGTGAATTATTCCCTTAATTTTCAAGAGATGGCTAGGGATATAGGCTTTTAAATTTTCATCCTTTAACTTATTATGTGTTACTAGATGATTTGCATCCAAAATAGATTTTAAAATGACTAACTCTATTTTTTTCTATAGATTTGATTTCCTTTAGGTTGTTGATTTTAAGTTTTTGATACAAAATTTCCCCCACCATCATTGGATGTAAACGATAAATGTTCTGATTATTTAAATTCTCGATATATACGCAACAGATATCTTCTTTTTCTTCTAGTTCCATGACCGTTATCGATCGTTGGGTATCAGGTTGGCTACCATATTCACTATCGTGACTTTATTGACAGCAGCTCTAAATAACGATGTAGTTGATTTTCCATACCATTGCCTTAGATTTTTCAGCCATGATGTTCTTCGTCTACCAGGACCACGATTATCTTGGATCTTTCCCTGAATGATCAGATGTAAAAGATCATATTTTTCAGGGTGTCTCATAATGTGACCGAATTATTCCAGCTTGCGTTTCTTTATTATATTGACCAGTTGTGTTGTTTGGCTCAGCCGTCTGAGGACCTCCCCATTTCTAACTCTGTCGACCCAGCTTATTTTCAGTAGTCGTCTGTATACCCACATCTCAAAGGCTGTCAAGCGTTTAAGCATAGCCTCAGTTAGAGTCCACGCTTCCACTCCATACAGCAGGACAGGAAAGATGTAGTAATATGTCATACGAACTCTAAGGTCAATGCTAAGATCGTGACTGCAAAGTACGTTTCTCATTTTTACAAAGGCAGCTCGGGCTTGTTCTATTCGGCTTTTAATTTCTGTGATTGGATCCCAGCTCTCATTGATATTACTGCCGAGATACACGAGTTTCTCTACTTTGTCCAGTATGGCATCTCCGACTTTTATAGCGTCATCCTGTATATAATTTTGTTTGCTAACTATCATATATTTAGTTTTCTTAACGTTGAGTTTTAATTAATACTGATCACAAGTCTGTTTTATTTTGTTCATTAGATTTTGAAGGTATTTTCCGCAATTGGCAAGGACTAAGGTATCGTCGGCATATCTAATATTATTGACGGTTACTCCATTCACAATAATACCTTCGGTTGTTTCCATTAAGGCTTCCTTAAATATTTCCTCCGAATATAAGTTAAAAAGTAAAGGCGACAATATACAGCCTTGTCTCACTCCCCTTTTTATATTTATTTCATCCAACAGTTCTTGTTCAACCTTTATTCTTGCCACTTGATGCCAGTATAGATTTGTAATTATTTGTAGATCTTTATCATCCAATCCAGCTGTTTCCAATATTTCTAGCATTTTGTTATGTCGGACTTTGTCAAAAGTTTTTTCAAAATCGATTGCACAAATGTACACATTTTAATTTATATCTCTGCATCTCTGTACTAGCACCTGTATACTAAACAAGGCTTCTCTTGTACCCAAGCCACTCCTAAACCCAAATTAAGTATTGCTAATTCTGTCCACTAACAGCGTGTAAATTCTGCTGTGTATTACTCGCAGGAAGATCTTCAAAA
Source organism: Diabrotica balteata (assembly GCA_918026665.1). Classification (NCBI taxonomy): domain Eukaryota; kingdom Metazoa; phylum Arthropoda; class Insecta; order Coleoptera; family Chrysomelidae; genus Diabrotica; species Diabrotica balteata. The sequence continues at coordinate 59,699,719 of OU898278.1, forward strand.
CGTGATTCATTAGACTTGTCCTCATTGTCCGATAATCACCGCATGTCTTTGGACGATATTTCTTAGGTATTGTAACAAATGTCGACTTTAACCAATCAGTTGGTAATATTCCAAGTGTCATAAATTCTGTTAAAGAGATTACACAGAGCTTTAATTCCATTTTCTCCCAAAAACTTTAGTATTTCAGCACTAACTTTTTCGGGGCCAAGTGCATTTCCAGTTTTTGCCGTTGGTATTGAACGTCTTACCTCACTTTCTGTTATAGATGGACCTGATATAGCAATTGGTGTAAAGTGTTCCACTCTTTTATCTTCAAATAATTTAGAAATGTAGTTTTCCCATTCTTTTAACTTTTCATTGATGTCTAATATTCTGTGTCCGTTTCTGTATTCTAAAGTTAGGATACTTGTTTCCGTTTTGACAACAGTTTTGTTTCCATATGCAAAACCGTATGCATTACCAACTGACCAAAACAAATTAATAAATAATACATACATATTTATTATTACCTACATGATTAAAATATATAAATGTTTAAACTGGGTTATTGACTTTAGTTGTTATTTAACTACTTAGTGTTAAATCAATTAACTATTAATACCGCAATGACATCATGGCAAAGTGTTTTTGACCTCGTAACCTTTCTTGTTTATCTTTATCTTTATAGATTTTTATATTCGTTGAATAAAGTTTATTAAATTTTCTTTTTTTTTCTACTTCTTTTTTAAGTTTGCTAAAGAACGGTAAATAGCATTTAAAGAGAATAACTTTGAAATACTGATTCATAGCATTATAACCATAATAAGTAAGAGTGACTGATTTTAACTAATAATTTTATAACTATGTCTGCCAATATTATAAGTATGTAGTATTTAGAATTTCATAAAAAAAAAAATTTACTACTTTAAAATTTTCTCCAGTCTAATAATATATAGACAACTTTACAAGTATACCGAAAATCAATACATTCTTAAAAAAGAAGAGTTGTCTTCCTAACCTTACTTTATTGACATATAAAATACTTCTACTTTTATTTCTTCTTCTTCTTGTTGTGCCTATTCGTTACGAATATTGGCGATCATCATGGCAATCCGTATCTTATCTGCAGCAGCGCGGAAAAGCTGCACATATGCTATATTGAACCAGATTATGAGGTTCTTTCACCAAGATGTTTTTCTTCTTCCTGGACATTGCTTTCCAAATATTTTTCCTTGCAAGATGGATTAGAGAAAAGCATGTCTGGACTCATTTCCCATATTATGTCCGAAGAATTGTAACTTTCGAGATTTGATGGTGATCAGTACCTCTCTCTCTATGATAATTACAAAGAAACGTATTAATAATATCAACTTACATGTAGGACAGAGTCTCATTGAACGAGTACAAAATTACAATTACCTCGGAACAAATATTAACGAGTCAAACGAATACACCAGAGAAATAAGAATAAGAATAGAGAAAGCCCGCAGTGCCTTTAACAATATGAAACAAATGTTGTGTAGCCGAAACCTAAGCCTAAAGTTGAAAATAAGAATGCTTAAATGTTATATTTTCTCGGTCCTGTTATATGGGGTGGAGGCGTGGACACTAAATAAGCAATGTATGGGTAAGCTGGAGGCATTTGAGATGTGGGCGTACCGAAGAATGTTAAAAATCTCCTGGAAGAATAAGATAACTAACCAAGTTGTATTAGACAGGATGAACAAACAAAAGGAGGTCGTATTGAGTGTTAAAATGAGGAAACTACAATACCTGGGACATATTACACGTGGGAATAAATATCAACTGTTACAACTAATTATGCAAGGAAAGATTGAAGGTAGGCGCAGTATAGGTAGGAGAAGAATGTCATGGTTGAGAAACCTTAGGGAGTGGTTTGCCTGCACTTCCATAAAATTGTTCCGAGCGGCAGCCTCCAGGGTCAAAATTGCCATGATGATAGCCAACCTTCGTAGCGGAGATGGCACGTGAAGAAGAAGAAGAAGAAGTACCTCTCGGTTCTTATTGATTCTTCTGAGAACCTCCTCATTTGTGACTTGGTCAGTCCACGGGATCTTAAGTAGTCCCCGATATAGCCACATCTCAATTGCTTCCAGTCTTCTGCACATATCTTCGTTCAAGGTCCACTATTCAACACCATAAAAAAGGACAGAGAAGACATACCATCGCAGTATTCTTACTTTTGTATTAAGAGAGAGGTTATGACTCCCCTATGAAAAGGCCCCCATCCGATGAAAGGTGGATCTAGCTTTTCCGATGCGTGTTCTAATCTCCTGGTTGTTGGTCCATTCTTTATATATCATGGTGCCGAGTAAGTTCTAGTGCCTTACTCTTTCTACAGGAGATTGTTTGACGTAGAGTTGACCTTCTATTATCCTGACTTTTAATTAGTTTTACATTAAAATGGTACCTACACTTATAATTGCCAGAAAATTTCTCTTCCTCCCTTTAAAGAGCATCCAATTTGTCTCTTATATACTGGTTAGATCAATCTGCAATTTGTGTTTGTGGATTGCGTTGTGTGGAAAGTGTTTTTGTATTTCCGATATGTTTCTGTGTTTACTTTAATTTGGTAATTTTGTAATTTATTTTACATAATAGTTTTTATCAAACACTAACGAACTCACAAGTCTATAACCTATCCTCAAATTTCTTAGATATATTTTAAGAATAATCTTTTAGGACCACATTTGTTCATTTGCTAATTTTTTCACGGAGTTGTTCACTAGAAAGAATATTACCTTTGACAAACTTTCTATGCAAACCCACTTTTTTCCCTGATTAAAAGCCATATTACATACATCATTTAGAAATAGGTTATTAACTCATCTTAAAATTGAAGAAATGATACATATCCTCGTAAATTTTATGTCTAGAATAAAGGTAAATAATTTCTTTAATACAACATCACTGACACAGTTACAAACAATAACTTCCTCTCTATTTACAATAACAGATAATACTGTAGCACAAATAAGCACTTGAAACACGCCATCTCAACAATTCAACTTGTACTGGAATGAAAGTATTGCTTATATTATTTTTATACTAACTTCACTATGAAATTGCCTAAATTTTACACATAAAGGTGACCATAAAAACTTTGATTAAACCAAATTTAATTCAACAATATAAACGGTATTAAGAGTACGGACATACACAAAATTATTGCAGAAAAGAACCGACATACCTAAAATGCATCGAAAAACATTTAACAAAAGATTGTGCAAAGCCGCAGAATAAAGAACCCAAATGTGTACACTGTGGTGTACCCAGAATTATAAAGGTCGCAAGACTGGTGCAGCTCTTTATAAATTACGGAACAAACAAAAACCTAGAACCACACTATAAAACAAGGCAGCAGACAGGACGAATCCGATACAAAACCATCCAAGAGAGGTTAAACCAATCCAAACATAGACCCAAATTGTCTCTAACCACCCAAAGCAAGTAGTATAGAATGAAACCAGTTCAATATCAAACATGCTTCATATACTAATAGAACATAGAAACAATCAAGAAGAATTCAATAAAAAATCCTGAAAATATTAAATAGCATAGAAACCAGTGAAAGATAAAATGGTGGGAGAGTTAAAAATATTACATTGGAACGTAAATGGCCTCTTGCAACATCATCAAGAGATACTGTTTACTTTAGAAAACCAAAAAATCGATATACGTTTAATAATAGAGACACTTTTCGTAAAAAAACATACATTAAAATAAGAGGATGTCAAATATATCAAGCACTTCACTTTCAAAAACACGAAAAGTGTGTTTTGAAAAACACACTTCGAAATAAAAATGGTAAAGAATGCATTAATAGAAAAAATAAAAGGAGAACGACGTTTAACTGGAAACGCACATAATTGTCCACTGATAAAAATAAAACACTCATACATCAGTACAACCTCACAGCCCAATCAATCAACATGGTTATAGTACAGGTAATAGCTCAAAGTGGTTGATGCTGTTATAAATAAAATAAGATAAAAATTAACATGGTGATAATAACCGCTAAAATAAAATGCATTTAAAAAGAAATGATGTTTAAATATTTAAACATAAAACTAGGATTCTATGGCGACGTTAAAGCAGAAGTAAGAGAACAAACAAAGAGCGCAACAAAAATAGACGGCTATATGAACAATAAAATCCCTATCTTCAGTCCCAATTTTCAGATGGACTGTAGTAATAAACAATATGGCTTAATAAAAACGTTGTCACTGAGGTTAAATAAAAAATCTACAAAGCTAGATAAGGCGTATAATCATATTCACCAGAACAAATTAGGCCAAAAACAACAGAAACTAAAAAATTGCTTGAAACAACAGAAATAAAAGTATTGTGTTTTACACTACTATAGTGTGGTGAAAGGCACTTCAGGACAGATAAACAAGTGAAAATATAAGGAATGTATGTGAAGTGGATGATTTTAATAATTGTATACTACAATAGGAGACGAAATGGACATATTAGCAGAACGGAAGGAAGAAAATTGGTGAGAATTGCTCTAGATAAATCAACGGAAAGCTAGAGCAATAATTTAAACGTTAATAAAGATTGATAAAAATAAAACAGGAAATTCGCCCGAAATAAAGACGGAAGAAAATTTAATCAATAATATTAGATTAAAGTAGTAAATTATATAATGCCAATATACACTAAAATATGCTTTAATATGTGAGGATTATGAAAAGGCCTTTGGCACTTAAAATCAACAAAAAATATTGAAAAAAAAAAGTATTCCAAATTGACTACTAGGATATATGTAAATATAATTAAACACATATATACCAAAACGTAATAGCTAATGTTAGAGTGGGTGATCGTCAAACTGAAAAATTCCGGATACCACATAGAGTACTTCAGGGGGACACCATATCACAGAAACTGTTAACTGCGCTTTTGGAATATATATATATATATATATATATATATATATATATATATATATATATATAATGACAAAACTAACCGACAGGGACATAAACATAAATAAAGAAAAGCTTAGGTTTGCAGATGATATTGTGCTAATAGCTGGTAGGATATACGAGCTTTTAAATCAGCTCTACCTTTTCCCGCTAGACGGGTGATTAAAAATAAATATATTAAAAATCCAGATGATAACAAATCTTGTAATCAGCGAGCATATGTGCTTAAAAACAAGATCCATAGACCTGGTAACGGCCTATAAATACCTAGGTTAATTGATTTGCATAGAAAAAGATAACCAAACAGTTAAGCTCCTTCGTAGTATAAGACTAACTTGGGCAGCCTTGGTAAGTTAAACCACATTTTCAAATCGTCGGACATACCAATATGTCTTAAAAGAAAAATCTTTAATTAGTGTTTTTTGCCAGTGTTGACTTATGGAATGGAAACGTTGACTATGGCACGAAGAACAGTAAAGGAGATCCGTGTCGCTCAAACAGTGATAAAGCGTGCTATGTTAAGCGCTTTAATACGAGACAAGATCCCATACCGCCAGCTACGACGAAGATCAGGAGTGGCTGATGCTGTAGAGAGAATAACAACACTGAAGTGAAATTGGGCAGGACACGTGACTCCAATGACAGATAATATATGAACAAAACGGACACTGGAATAAAGACCAAGAGATGATGCCTACCGAAACAAAGGTCGTCCACACACACATTGGACTGATGATCTAAAACGTTGCCATAACAATTGGATGAAAAAGGCACAGGATCGAAACAGATGAAAAGCGGTGTACAAGCGAAGACGGAATGATAAATATATACTAAAAGAAGTAAAATATGAAATAAAAACTAAATATTTTGATTTTTAAACTAATTTTGTAACAGTTTCAAAAATTCTTACCTTCTCGTTCAGTCTCTTCTATAGGGACAGTAAATACAGAGGCGATGAAAACGCCAAATAATAAAGCAATTATTATTTTCATTTTTAGCTGTTTCTATAACTGTCTTCATATAAGAACTAGTCTTCAAGTTTAATAAAATCTTAGTGTCGTACTGAAAGTCATAACCTTGATTTTAGTTCTATTATTATCTTAGGAATTTTAACTTGAATTTTTGTTGTTTCAAAAACTAATATAAATTCTTGAAGTAAAAAAAATAATATTTATTGTAATTCATTTAATAAGTTATTAAAAATATGTTAATATAATTCTGAAGGTTTTGTAATATCGAATACATCTAAAACTAGAATCAAACAATGTATTTATTTAACACATCTTTTTTTTTAAATTTTATTATAGCGTGTGTAGGCGGTATGTGTTTTGAGTTGGGTGTGAAGCATATAATCGCAGTTTTTTTGCATAAATCGCTTCAAAATATCACTACAAATGATAATTTTACTAGGTATGTGTGAGTTAAAAATATGGGCTTAACTTTTTACTAAAGAGATTAACTTAGCGTATTATAAAATAACTGTAATTTAAAACATTCGATATTTTTCTTTATTTTTTTCGAATATATCTCAAGAACTATTAGTTTTAGAATAATTTTGTAATGGACATAAAAGTTTTGAAACTAAATTTTACAATGGACAATAACAATTTTTCAAATTAAAAAAATATTATTACTATTAAAAAAATACAAAAAACACAAAAAAAAACACTTAAAAAAATGGTTTCTTATGAGTTTATTTTGTAGACTAAAGTCAAACTTAGGCCCTTTATATTCCAAAAAAGGAAAACTTTAATATGTTTACTGTAATACTTTTTTTTATATAATTAATAAACATTTTTTTAAATGAATAATTTTAAAAGTTTTAAATTTTTTTTGAACAACTACCAAAACATTACAAATACTGTGATGTTTTGGTGGTTTTGTAAATGAATTATAAAACATGTTATAATTGTAAATTTTACTTATACTATTAATTTCCTATCTTTTGTTTAAATTATTATCACTATTGCTAATACACATCATTTTTAAAAAGGTCTTTATGAATTTATTACTTTTATCAAACAAAATTTTAATTTAATCAAAATCCATAATATGATCCTGTACCTTCATTAATGACAGAGTAAAGGTTACCCAGGAAACAACATTAGGCTCGGGCTTCAATCTGGTACAGGTATCTTGGTCGGGGTTCTTTGCAACTCAAATACAAAAAATTAGTGGAGTACTTAAGAAAAGAGAAGAGTAGTTAGAACATAAGGAGAAGGGAAGGGCACCACCCTAGTATTAAAGAGAGAGGGAAACCTACGACATATAAAATAAGATAATGAGAAAGGTAAGGTACGGTTAGGTTAGGACAAACACGCGTGAATAAAATAAACCGTGATAGAAAAGTTATTAGGGAAATATATATATATATATATATATATATATATATATATATATATATATATATATATATAATATATATATATATATATATATATATATATATATATATCAATTTCAGTTTACTTACAGTAACATAAACGTAAAAAAAGTCTTTAAAGCATTAACATGCTTGTTGACTTAATCTGTCTAATATTAACAGGTTGAATGTTCTTTTTATAAATTAGTATTTCATTTTTACAGTTTCTAATCTAATCTAATTTGTTTCGTTTTTTTTATCTAGTATAATTTAAATTTATTAAATTGTTACACAGCTCCCTGTTTTCTTTTACCCAAGCATTAACTAATTTTTTACACAAATAAAAATTTTTGATATTTTTAAAATTTATGGGCAATTGATTGTATATTCTTGGAGCAAAATATTTAATTGACCGTTGCGTGATTGTTTTTGAAGTGTGAAGACATTCAACATTCAATTTTCTTCTTGTTTCATAATTTGACACTTTTACTTTAAGAGGTATTTTATCTTTATGAATATTTTTAAGTAGCTCTAAGCAGTACAATTGCCGAACATCAAGAACCTGAGTTTCATGAAAAAGTTGGTCTGAGGTATATGTTTTTCGTTTTCCATATATTAGTTTAAGAAACCATTTCTGAGTATTTTGAAGGGTCACCAGATGGCAATCAGCTACGCCACCCCATCCTAAAATCCCATATACAAGATGAGATTGTACTAAAGACAGGTAAAGCATTTTAAGCTGTTCAACATCTAAAAACTCTTTTAAATAGCGGAATTTTGGTAACAGTCCTCGTATTTTTTATAATATTTTTTATTTGTAACTTCCATTTAAGGTGCCTGTCAATTAAAACTCCTAAATATTTTATGTATTCTGCTTTAAATATTTGTTGTTTTTTATTTATTTTTAATGAGTTAAAAGTTGGCAGAGAATTTTTGTATATTGCAAAAGGTATATATTTAGTTTTTTCGTAATTTATTGTGAGTTTATTTATTTGCAACCATGTTTTTATAACTTTGAAGTCTTGTTCAACTATAGTTTTAAGATCTTCCCAATTTTTGGCCTTATAAAAAATTGCGGTGTCATCAGCAAAGCTTATTATGTTTCCATCAGTTTTTAGTTTAAGCATGTCATTAACATAGAGTGTAAAGAGTATAGGGTCTAAAACGGTCCCTTGCGGTACGCCATAATTAATTACTTCAGGATCACTTTCGACACCATCAATTTCTACAAATTGTTTTCTGTCTGTTAAGTAACTTTTTAGTAATGTCAAAACACGTCCTCTCAAACCATACTTCTCAAGTTTCTCTAACAAGATCCCGTGAGATATCATGTCAAACGCCTTAGAGAGATCGACAAATATGCATAAACTACGTTTAGTAGACTCAAAAGCTTCTGATATTTTTGATGTTAGTTTACAAATAGCATCTTGTGTAGATTTTCTTTCTCTAAAACCGTATTGACAATCCGATATTATACTAAACCTATCCAAAAAACTCACTAATCTATTTTTTAAAATTTTTTTAAATATTATGGAAAAAACAGACAACAAAGATACTGGTCTGTAATTCACGTCTTCTTTATTTCCTTTTTTAAACAATATATATATATATATATATATATATATATATATATATATATATATATATATATATATATATATATATATATATTTACGGCATAAAGTGGAGTCCGCCCATGTTAAAATTCAGGTTTAAGTGAGTTCCGTGGTCAAGTGGACACCGATATACGGAGCTCACTTGACCATTCCCTAATATTGGTTCTGTCGATTCGTTAACATACAGAAGTTCATAATTTAAAAAAAAATTTTGGAGCCCATAAATACCCCTGTATCATAAATGTATATCGTGTAGTTCACGTGTATATATTATAGGGGTCGTTCAGGTCTTTTTCACTGTATATTTGAACAATTAGTTTATGGGTTTAAGTAAGCTCTGAGAGTTTGGCAATCGTGCGATTATAGCGTATATTTTCAAAGTTTACCCTGAACGGTTTATATGAGCTCCTTATTTTTATCTACTTTTTGTAGGCCGTGTAATGCCATACGCATTACACTGTGTAATCAAGGATATCTTATTACCGGGTATTACTACGTGCTAATAGGTACAAGGTACAGGTTATTTAAAAAACAGGTATATAGATACAAAAGGACTTAGGCTTATTATTTAATGGAATGGTCACTTGCATAGAAAATTTTATTTTCTCTGCATTTTTAAAAATGTTATTTTTTTACTTAATATAGTTTTATTAGTTCAATGTTGAAGTCTATGTTTTTTTAATTGTAGAAGTTTCGTACTATTTATATTTTTTTTACGTGACTTTGTCGTTGTACGTTTTATAGAGGCATCCCAAAAATAAAAACTGTTTTTATTTCATCCAATGTTCTGCGATATCTTGTATAAAGTTTTTTTATTATTTTAGTTTTGGTCTTATTTGTTCTACATAATATGGTATCTTGATAGAAGGTTATCTCAAAATAAATATGGTTAAGTGATATAGATATATAATAGATATTTTTGTGTTAAAATGTGTAGTAGTGTGCACAAAAAGAAATAATGGTTAATTTGTAGGGCGAAAAGACGTTCGCCTCATTTTTAGCTGATAAATATTTTTTCTGACCTCAATTTACCTTTTAGTTTTAAACAATGATCTGTTAATAATCACGTGCAATACAAGCTACTTTCAAGGAATTTATAGATAGTCTACAGTTCAACAATTTCATGACATTATTGGAGGTTTAGTTTTGTGAAAGCGTTTGTGTTAGGGAAATTGAAGGAGCACATATGAGTTTTTCAGGCGTTTTGGCTGAAAATTGATTCATAGATTATTTTTATTGTGCAATAATAGATGTATCGTCTGTATATTAGAAGTCCTAGTATCTATAGGTATGGGTTAATCGTTTGTTTATACAATGTAAGTGTTTTTTTGCTATCCCAAGCGAGACCGTTCTTCATCTGCTATTCTTACCATCGAGTGATACGAAAAATATTCTATTGTGTAGGCATACACATATAATTTTATCGTTTGTTATCTACGGGGATATCATATAGTTTTTGGAGAAATATCCTGATGAAAAATACCACCCCTGATACTCGATATTTTTCGTACCCGTCTTTGCTCTCTTGAGTAAGATTTAGTATTTGTAAAGTACGCGATCTTCCTTATCTATAGCCACTTTCGTCTTATAATTCGAGTTTTTTTTCTAATATCGGTGAAATCATATCATCGTCTCTTGTGCAAAAGTATTTTAAATAGCTGACAAAACAAAGATATTGGCCAATAGTTTTTGTGGTCGTTGGAGTTTTTGCCAGGTTTAAGCAAGGTAACAACTTTGGCTCGTCTCTAGACTTTGCGTATCTGCATAATTTGAATACAGTTGCTCATCATCCGGATAAGCCATTGTAGTGTTTTGGTCCAGATTTCGTAATTAACTGTGTGTTCAGATCCTCAATGCCACGAGTTGTATTATTTTTCATTTAATATGTAGATGGTGGATCCAATCAAGCTGACTGTCTTTGTCCTTTCTTATTTTAAGTTTTTCTTTGCTTCTTTTACGACAGAGATAGCAGATCTATATCTATAATAAGGTTTTCAGCGATCAGCTTAACACCAAATATCCTAGGTTAGGCCCTATATGTGTTTCCTGCACTAGAAATACGCCAGATTCATGTTTAGCGCATATGTCTGATAAGTTTAAGTAAAGTAAAGTTTCTTTATCTCTAGATATACCCTTAACATATATAGGCATATGTTATTAGAATAGTTAGTAGTAAAAAGAACAAATTTGACAAAATAAATAAGTTTGTGATATCGGTTGCAACTCATACATGTAAAGAGAGATAATAAGTAAGTATAGATAATAAGAAAATAAACAGCTAAAATAAGCGTAAAAAATTCCAACTACATACACCGGTGCCATTGCTTAAGTGATGGGTTTATCACAGATATCAAAGATTACATTTTAATTCAAGGTTCCATTTACATATTTTCAACATGAAAAGACATGTTTATGCTTTTATTTTTTTAAATCTATTATTTTCTCTTTCTTGCAGCTATTTTAATGTTCTTTATTAATTGTCTTGTTTCTGCAGTAGGAATATATGTGTACCATGATAGGTTGTTATTTTATTTAATGTAATTACTCTTTGCTTTTGCCAATTGCTTTCTTACTTCCTCAGCGATTGGTCTTTTTTTTCTCATCAATAACCTCATCCTCTCTCGATATAGCTATTCTAAGATATTTAGATTTCACTATATGCTCCTATCATTTGGTTTTTATCTCAAATCTGGACCTATGATGTAATTTTTATATCTTAACTCTAATGCTTTCATATTAAACTGGAATAAAATACTTAAATACTAGCCAAATTGACATTAATTTTATAGTTTCCATTTTATTAGTACTGATGGTACATGATTAGCCTCTGTTTGTACTATATATCAATTTCAATACGTGCAAGTGGGAGCAATCTCCTGTTAGTAATTCCAGTGTCAATTATGACAAAACCCTTGATTGGATATTATAGGGTATCCAATATTTCAATCAACGGTATTTCAGAGTGATTTTTTTTAAAATTTTTATATATATTTGCAAAATGGAGAAGGAAGTTCAGTACAGAGCCGGTTAAACAGCTAATCTGTCAATTTAGAAGTAAGAACAAGGACCAACTTGTTAAAAAGCACACCCATACACAAAAGGGATAATAAAATGTACTGCACAAACTGTAGTGGTATGAGTTACATATAAGCTATATATTAATAATTAGGATATACAGTATTTTTTCTAATACACCTGGAACGATTGAGTAAATAGGTGAACTATCAAACAGGAGACTATTAGTGTAGAATTAGAAAAACTTAAAAAATCGTTGATAAAATATTCTCTATTAGGCAGTTAATGAGAAATGTTGGGAATACAGAAAAAAACATTAAACCAGTTATTTATAGATTTCAAACAAACACATGATATAATTATAAGAATAAAACTATGAAATACCATGGCAGAACAAGGCTTACCTAAGAAATTAATTAATTTAACAAGGGTGAAGGACGAAAACTGGACAAAGTGCTTTAAAAAAGGCGAACGAATTAGCGTAACAGCTGTTTTAAAAACTAAACAATATGAGACGAATTGGGGATATTATATTACACAAACTAAACCGCTTGGATACAAAAAAAAATATCAGGAAATAATGATACGACAGAAAGACTAATGACTTTACAGCTAATTGCTACATAAATAGCAATGTAATGCAAATAGATGATTTTGTATATAAGACTAATAATATATTATAAATTATACCTATATAAATACAAATAGTAAAATAAAAATACAACTATTATACAATATAGTAAATACTTGATATTATACAATATAGAAAATGTTCCACTGAACGTTAACGATAAATGTTTCAAATAAAGGTTAAAACATGCTTTTCAATTCGCAGTAAAAGACTTAGTAGAGTTCAACACACAAGATAAATTCGTAACAAAATTGATATATCAGTACACGGTACCCGATACAGCAGCAAATTAATTTTAACAACAAATATGTAGGTTGTACTTTACCCCATTGGAATCATAGCATCCGCTATGGAAATTGGTATCTTCTTTGACATACAGCAACCACATGTGAAATTACGAAAGATTAATGTTAAATTAGGAAAACTCAATTAACCGTTGATCAAATATTCACTCTTATATACTTAATGAAAAATGTTGGGAATAAAAAAAACATTAAGCTAGTTATTTATAAATTTTAAACAAACATTTAAATATGATATAATTATAAGATTGTGAATAAAATGTTATGGAAGAACTAGGCATACCTAAGGAAATTAACTACCAACTTACTTTTAAATGGACAGTAGCCTCAAACAAGAAGATTCCATGTCTCCAATCGTGTTTACCATTGTTTTGGAGAGCATCGCCCGGAAACTCTAATACCGAAAATCTCACAGTTTAATATCAAGGTCGTCACATTATACGGACTTTCGACGATGAGTTTAATATAGTAGGGAGTATAATCATTATTAACAAAAAACATTAATACATTCAATAGAAGAATGCGCAAAAAAGGGTCTTCCAAATCAACGATGATAAAAAATATATGGCATCATAAGAGAACTACAAAACAGAATAGGACATAATATTTCATTAGACCAGTACAACTTTGAAATGGTTCATCGGTCTAAATATTTGGTATTTAAGAGCACTTTGAACAAAAACACTACAGAATAGGATAACAACAGAACACAAGCTAGCAGTTCCTACGTTTTAAGCAAAAAAATTAAATCCAAAATACATCCCGCAATACCAAAAATAAAAATCTACTTATGTAAGTAAAACACGGGCAATGAAAAACAAAATAAGAGCCGATTGAGCGTCGCAGAAAGAAGAATTGTTAGAGAAATATATGAATCTGTTATGAATAAGATTACAAACATTAACTTTGGCGTTGAGATTTAGTTTCTTGTACGACGTTACAATCTTTATCTTTGACCTTAGCATTAGTTCCCGGTCGTAAAACACTTCTGGGGGATTTTCTAGCAATCCTGATCTAATTAATACCTGAGTTTTACTCGCATTGTTTTATACATTCTGATTTTAGTAGTTCATATTAGACTTCTGGATTTAAAAGTGTTATGAGAGTTATATATGAGTTATATTAGTTTGCTACCTGAATTTTTCCTTTTATCTCTTATTTGACAACGATATCGCGATATCTAAAACACTCCTATCTTTCAAAATTATACGTTACTCCTGTTACGTTACGTTACTCTTGTTACGTTATATCGTGTCTTTTGTCTGTTAATGAATATTTAGTTGGTTTTCTCGTTACTGACTATTATACAGTTTTTTTTGCTGCTAATAGCATTATTGTATAGTATACTAATATTTAATGTATATATTAAATCTGGATAGTGGATAGATATTCTTTACTTTCTCGGAGAAATTATATTCTAACTCACAAAAATCCTATTAAATTGCCAAAACCGCCCTTGCATGTTCTATTTACTTATGAGAGCCAGCAGCAATATCAGTACCATAATAATGCGTATAGTCCTGGACTGGCTAATCGTTGGATAATAGAAGCATGCATGTAGCAGTTTTCATGGTTTGATGCCTGCTTGCTGAAATCGGGGAGCAGATATATCAGAACCAAAGGTAATGACTATAGTAATTGTTGCTTTACCGGCAAAATATTAAATACCAGAAGGTATAACGCTAGCAGTCTCACTGCAGCCTCGATGGAGAAGGCAAAGTGAGACAACTTTATTATTATTAACCAACATTATATTTTCTAGTAAAATCATCATGATTTTACAGCAAGACAAATTTTCCAATGTTGGTAATCAAAACATCATGTAAGTACCACCAGGTTCCCTATGTTGGTATCCAACAAAATCCTTGTAATAACGATACAGGAAACAAAATTCCAGAGATATAAAATAAATAAACCAGATATCTAATAAAATACAGATTCTTGATTCCAATAGTTAAAAAATTAACCAACAGCCTACCCAAACAGATATAACGTCCATTTAACATGTAATCCGTTAACGGTCCAAGGTACAAAGCAGCTCCTAGCAGAATGCTGATGATATAGATTTGATAAGAAACTAAAACATAGACGAAGTGAAAACCAAATACAAGCAAATACACAGAAGAGACCAATTAAATAAACCTAGATAAAACAACTAGATAAAAAGTCAACAACTACAATTTCAAAAGTATAGAAGACTTTAAATATATTGGATCAATAACCACAGTTAATAATACCGCCACTGGAGGAATAAAGAGCATAATATAAACTTTAGACCTATTTTAAGACCAAAGAAGACTTAAAACTTCAGCGGCATTTTAACTGACTGTACAACTTTTGTCCAATTTGTTCGGTCTTCCATCAACATAGGGTCAAATAAAATGTTCAGTTTGCGGAGATCTGCGTGGATGTTATCTCTCCATCGCATTCTGTTACGTCCGAGTAGTCTTTTGCCTGTGGGAATCTCCTCCCACACCAATTTTACAAGTCTTTCGTTATCCAATCTGTGCACGTGCCCTGCCAATCTTAGTCGCTATGATTTAATTTCTTGGACTATATTGGCGTCGCTGTAGAGAGTTTTTAATTCGATATTAGTTCTGATCTTATACTGGTTTGTGGTGATGTCATGGTGAAGTTCAAAAATGTTTCTAAGTATTTTTCGTTCAAAGCGTCTGAGCTTTTCTTCGTTTGCTTTGGTCATGGTCCACGTTTTGCATTCGTATGTTAATACAGGTCTGACGATAGATTTACAGATTTTGATCTTTGATTTTCTTGTGAGATTTTTTGATTTTATGAGCTTATCCAGTGCAAATAGACAGCAGTTTGCAGATTGGATTCTGTCTTTTATTTCTTCAGTAACATCGTTGTCAGCTGTGATTACGGCCCCCAGATACTTAAAACGTTGTACTCTTTCGAAATTGAATTTGTTGACCGTCACATTTTGTCCTATTCTGTCTCTTCATGTCGTTCTATTTATACACATATATTATATATTTCGTCTTATCTTCATTAATCTTTAGCCTTACTTCACTTGTTGCTCCTTCCACCTTGTTGAAAATGTCTTTCGTGGATAGGATGGAGTCTCCAACCGATAGCAATTCTCTTTTTATTTCGGCCGACCTCATGGCTTTCTCTAATACAAGGTTAAAAAGTAGTGGAGATAACACATCACCCTGTTTAAGTTCACTGTTGATTTCAAAGCTGCCAGACAGTTTATTATTTACACGTACGCGAACTTTAGATATTTCAGAAGTTCTGCTGGTATCTAGTCCGTACCCAGCGCTTTGTGATTTTTCAGCTTATTTAAGGCCTTTTGGGTTTTTTGACTAGCATGTCCGCTGTGATATAGATCTCTTAGTTATGCTGTTCTTCCTGTATGATGTTTAGAAGGTCCCTAAAATACTTTTTCCATTCTTCAGTTACTTCTTTACCGTCGATTATCATACGGCCTTGATTCTATGTCTTCTTTTCTCATGGGAAATTGTTTTATAGTATTCTCTGGAGCCTGGTTTGGGCTGGTCTCTCTCCATAGCTTCATATTTTTGTTGTTCATAGTTTCTTTTCTTTGTGCATATTATTTTTTCTTGGTTCTTTTCGGCAGTCGTCATATTCCTTTTTACTTTGGTCTGTTTGCAGTTGTATCTAAGTCTTCCTTACTGTTTGTCTTTTTCCAGCTGTTTCCGACATTCCTCGTCATATCATGTTTTTGCCCTCTTCTGCCTACTCCTTCCAAATATCTTGTCCGCTGTCTGGGTTATTATTTCGGCAGTCGCTTTCCATAGCTGTTCTATATCATTGTATTCTCTTTCAGAGTTCAAGGTTTGTTCAAGTTGTTCTCTATAGTTTTGTTGTTTCTCTGCATTGTGTATTTCGTCCATGTTCCATTGTGGGTTTATTGTTGTTTTATTGTATTTGTGGCTAGATATTCTGGATTTGACTTTTGCTCTGATTAAGTAATGATAATGATCTATGTCTCCGTCTATTCCTCTCAGGCTTCTTACGTCTATAATATTATTACCAGGTTTGCTTATGAATGTCTTCATGCGGAAACATGGTTGACCTTATTAGCATAATATTAGCTGCTGCAGTTTCTGTGATTTTTAAGCCATTGTCCTTGGATACATTGTGTAGTCTGTGTTTACCTATTGTGGGATATAGGCTAGGCTCTTTGCCTATTTAGCATTAAAGTCCCCGCAGATACATTGTATTTTAACAAAGAGTGAGTGTGAGTGAGTCTTGTCCATAGAAAAAAGAGTGTCTTTCTTCAAAAGTGCTGATCGCAGGGTAATTATCGCCCACAAGTAGCGTCCACTTAGCAAAATAAATTCTATAAAACCCCATTTTTTTAAGGAGAGCTGTTCCACTTGCCAAACCACACAGAACTGTGTTCGAGTTCTAATGTCTTTAGTTACGTGCTAGTGTTTTGCTGCATCCATCCTACATGGTAAAGTACAATACACCATAGTTATTTTGTTGTATGCATAGTCTATACATCAAGTACTTTTACTTGCTATTGAATTATTTCATATTGTGTCGCGATTTGAACCTTTTAATTGAACTTTATTTTACTTTCGTTTAAAAATTATAAACTTTTTTCATAATTTGAGCTTTATACCGTTGTGTATTAGACAAGTATTCTATTTCTTTTTATCGTAGTGAGTCATTATTCAGACAAAATATTTAAGTCTTATGGTAACTTGATTCTGTAATAAAATTCATGGCAGACGACAAGCGGTTTCATAATCACTAAACATATATATTTCTTTATGGGTTCATATGTTTTACAGTTATGGTATTATGTTCGGTCTTATTGTTTTATATACTTTGTCGCTTGTATAAGCTATCATTATCTTGCCTTTCTGTATTTTTCGTTTTCAAGCTTATTTTAATTATATAGACGTTAATCATTTAAAAGTAAATGAATATTTTTTTTGTCACTTGGTTTAAATATAGTTCTTATTGCTTATTTATTTTTATTCGTAATACCCAAGTCGAAAGGGAGAAACCAGCGAGACGAATTTTAGATTAAACATAAATTATACATGTCTCGTTTCTGATGATGGCCACCTATATTACATATATGTATATGTACAGAAAGCAACACTTATTTCAGTTCGTACGATTTGCAGTAATTTTTTTATTGTTATTTCGGGAATTTCACGTTAATACTCTGTTTCTGTTGTTCCGCTTATTTATTTGAGATATGTTACTTTTTTTTCTTTTTCACAATAAGCAATTCTGCTTGTTCATTGGCGGATTAATACCTTTATGGAAGGTTGTCACTTCATCTTTTGCGCGGTCGTTCGATACTTCTTTTGCCGATTGGTGACTTATCTCTTGCTATTTTGACGACACGAGTCTCCTCCATTTTGCTTATGTAGTTATTCCATTTTTTACTTCTATTTTGTGTCCATATATTTATACACTGTACGGTAAATTTTCTTTTAATGTTTTCACTTCTCTTTCGATTTCTCAGCGTATTTCCTGTAATTCTTCTCAGTACTTTCATCAGATAGTTTTTATAATATTTAGGGGAGCTACTCTATTATACATAATGTGGATTACATATTTCAGTCTTACTCTGTCAAACGGTGTCTGTAGGTCAATCAGACACAGAAATGCTGATCTATTATACTCTAGTGATTTCTGAGCAATTTGCTCTATAGCGAATATTGCATCCGTACATGATCTTCCACTAAAAAAAATCCGGTTGTTTATCTGCTTAACTTATATTCTGATTTATTAGCACTTGTAAAATTTTAGTTGTAAGTTTTAGTCAAGTATTTAACAAGTTTATACCACTGTAGTTTTCGGTTTGTTTTTATCTTCTTTTTTGACTAGTAGAATTAGTTCGCTCGTTCTCCATTCTTCCGGTATTTTATTTTGTTTTATAATTGTATTACGTAATGTTGGTAATTGTTCTGTCATTGCTGCTCCAAAATATTTCAGTACTCGTTTGGTATCTCGTCTTTACCTTCTGCTTTTCTATTTTTCAGATTTTCAAGTATTTTCCGAACTTCCTGTACATTTATATTAGGTTCTTTATTTGTGGTAATATCTGGTGTTTCCGGTTTCAGCGTCGTTTGATCTTCTCCTGCATATAGCCTTTTTAGGTAGTCAATCCACGTATCCTTTCTTTGTGTTTTAGTTCTATTAGTTTCTTTACCTCCATTCTTTGACTTCTTATGAAGCGCCCTATTTCCTTTTGTAGACCTTAAAAATATGTTTCATTTCTTTCGGAAAACGTTCCTAGTGATCATTTTTTATTTTTTTGATAAGTTCATGAGTTTCGTTTCTAATTATCTTGTAATTATGGTATGCCTCTTGTATTTTTTTTTTGACGTGTATTTCAGGTAAGCTTTTTTATTTTCTTTACATTTTTCCTTCACTTCTCTGTACAAAACCATGGAGTTCTTCGCCTTGGCAAAGATTTATTTTTATTTATATTTCTTTCACCAAGAACTTTTTTGGCCGAGGCTAAGATATTAGACCCCATTTTTGCCCAGCTTTCTTCGACTCCATCACTTTCTGTGAAACATGTGTTTCTGCTTTTTTTTTGGTTATTCTTTTTTGGAATAGGTATCTTGTGGAGTCATCCTAAAAGCTTTCGAGTTTTATCTTTGTAGTGTATTCTGGTATTTTGTTCAATCAATCACATATATGTTTTCATTCGGATTTTGTACAATACCAATTTCTGATTGCTTCCTATTTCTGCTGATATTAGTGCCCTTACATTCAAGATTTATGAGATCAATAATTCTCTATTCGACCGAGTATAGCCCATCATAGATCTTTGTCCTCTACTGTTTTCAAAAGTGTATTTGTATTGTTCTTTTTGAAGGAAAAATGTATTATTAATATGTATCTCGTTTATGCTACTGAGGTCCGTCAGAAAGTTTCCGTTTTAATTTCTGATATTTTCATTATATCGCTGTTTTATTCCTGGAACTATACCATTGCCAACACAACAAATGATGAATATATAATGATTATATATTCATCATTTGTGGTCTCGTTTTTTTATAGTCTGAAGGTGTTCGTAGAAGTTTTCGCTTGTGGTGGCATCTTTTTTGTTCTCTGGTGCATGGATTGTTATCACATTCAGAGATTTGATATCCAGTTTAATTTTTACACTTACTATTCTTTCAGAGGTATTTTTACATTCTTATACTTAATGTAAAAAATGTTTGTGTACTAACAGGGCGACTCCTTCTTTGGCTCTGGTTTCTTTCGCAACACCACTGTAAACCATCAGATAGTCATCTAGAATAAGTTGACCCTTTTCTTTTTTCTTTTTTCTTTTTATCTTTTAGCGCACATATGTCTATATTTTTTTACAGGCTCTTTTGTAATTTCCTGTTCTCTTGTGTTTAAAAACTTTACGTACCAAGTACCGATACAAAATATATTTCTCGTTTACCATAAACTCGTTGTCCTCTTTCTCCCGTTAGTTGTCGTAATAAAATAATTCCTGTTTTGAGGCATAATCCTGTTTCTATGAACTGTATGGTTTTAAAGTCTATAAGTAGGGTGCTAAACTGGCTGTAGACCTCCTCCTTATTTATCCGGGCTTGGGACCGATAACAGTTCTGTTGAGCTACTGGATTCACCCAATAAAATTGCAGGCGGATTTGAGATATGTTACTGAGAAATGTTTTCATTCCTCTCTAGCGATGTACTTAATCTCCGTTAATTCTTTGATTTATTTTACTGAGATGTTACTGAGATATGTTATTGATATCTTTTTAAGGATGTACGTTATCTCTATTAATTCTTTGATTTATTTTTTGTCCTTTTTCACATCTGTTTTATATTAGGTAAATTCTTGTTTCAAACCCTCCGGCGCACTTGCAGGTCTATATATTATATAAGTATTTTATTTTTCTTGGCATTTTACATTTACCTCTTTTTATACTTACTTTACTTTCCGTGTCTGGAACACCAACAGCTTTAAATTTTGTATTTCCAATGGTTCTCTCATCTCTGTGCATGATAGATGGTGACTATTTTAAACCGCGCTACAGTCGCAGGTAGCGTCCTCCTGGTATCCCCATTTCTCCAGGTTACTAGCACAAGGTGAAATGCCAGTTCTTAGTATAGCGCTTTCCATGGGATACCTCTTTTGATAGATGAGTTTATTCTCTTTTTCTCAAACAGTCTCTTTTATTTCAGTTTTTATGATAGTATTCTAGTTTTTTAAATTAATTTAATATTTTTCCCACTTGGTTCTTTTGTTTCATATAGTGCTTTAGCCTAATTTGATAATTTTTTCCTTCCACTCATTAAATTTTCATGGTTTGTTTATATTTGTTTATAATAAAATTGTTTTCTTTCACAGTGAATTTTTTCCAGTTTAATACTTGTTTTTAATGAAAATTTTTGTTTTTCAAAATGTAGTTATATCAGCGATTTGTGTCCGCTTGGTAAAAGTATAATTTTGTTGATCTTTTTTACTGAAATGTGTTATTATTTTTGTAGTCATTTTAGGCGCAGAAATTTTTAAGTGTTCTCCATTTTTATTTTGTATACTTTTACAGATTTACTTCATGCCTGGTACTATGTCGTTACCAAATCTTGTATTTATATCTTTCATGGTGATTAATGCAATTATTGTTTTTATTCTCACCATCTGTTTAAGATTTTCGAAATATTTAACTCTGATTTGTATTGGTAGCGTTTCCTAGGGCCCACATATACTTGATATTTTTAATCTATATTGTTGCGTTTTTGTTTCATCCACTAGGATTTGCTTAGAGACGCAGTTAACATTTTTAATGTTATTTATTCCTTATCGTATGGTTTTATTGCTGTTGTTGGAGCTCTGGGATATATGAGTGAGGTATTGGCCTAACTATTTCTGTCCTGTGACCTTTTTGCCTCATTTAAATGGTGCACATGTCCTTACGACAATTTAATCTATTAATTCTGTTACCAGTTTTTCCCTTGTTGTTTAATGCTGTAATATTACAGATTGCTATTATTTATTTATTTATGTTTACTTTTACTTTCGAATATTTCTTCGTATACCGTTTTTAGTTCTGTCCTTGCCAGGAGATAATCCTATCAAGAATCCCTCCTCATTTGTTCTGGCTGGGTAATTTGTATTGAACTCGAAATTTATACCTTATTAAAAATGTAGAATAATAAAGTTTTTTAAATGAATTTACTTATGATTAAATTTTAGATGTTTACGAATATAAGTTTAAGTAAAATATTCATAAAATTCCTACATGACTAAATTGATCGATATTTAAATATATTTCAAGTTCCAAAATGTAGCTGCTGTAAAATTTGAAAATCTACTACTAATACAATTATTGGCAACATCGCAGGAGTTAAGAAGTGTACGCAAAATGGTAAATACGGATCCCAAAAATGTTTTATCCTGCTGTAGAGTCCACTTACTCCTACATGTTGGTCGGAGTCTACATAAAGCGCTACTCAGATAATAATATACACGGTGTATATTCTACTGGAGTTAGTATAATACCGTTTTAGTACGGAGCCTACATTAACCGCTAGAAGTATATATATATATCTATATATATATATATATATATATATATATATATATATATATCTATATATATATATATATGTAAATATATATATATATATATATATATATATATATATATTTAGTACAATTAGTATAGTATATAGCGGTATATAGCGGTTAGTACAATAAAAACTAGAGCTAAGATTAATATTATTACTAAAATTAATATAAAACTCACCAGTCTTCCAGGTTGAACCGCGTCGATGTCCATTTTGCCAAGTTAAATAGTAAACTCCTAAATACTGGGGAAATCTAAAATAGTATCAATAACTAAATTTTTGATTGTTATAAAGTTTGAAGGTGAGGCTCTGTTTTCTTAGAACGCAAGCGCTGACAATTACAAGTAGTACTTTTGAATATTTATGTCGTTAAGGTTCATTGGTAAAACCGATGAAGTTAGAGCCCAGTTTGGGGAGATATTATAGAGAAGATGGTAATTGTTCCGTCCCCTTTCTCGACATAAGGATGATTAGGGAAAACAACAACATTAAAATAGATTGGTATCAAAAACAGACCCATTCTGGTAGATACGTTAACTACCACTCTTACCATAATAACTCTACCAAAGTCAACTTAATCAAACAGATGAAAAATAGAGTAATAAAACTATCAGATCCTTCATTTCATACAAAAAACCTACAAATCCTTCAGAAACTTTTTATTTCAAACTCTTATCCAACACCATTAGTAAATAAGATTTTGTTTAACACTATCCATAACGAAGAAACTTCACCTTCCATCGTGACTAACAATGCTGATCCTCATGTCTTAAGTGGGAACCCAGTCTCGGATACTCCTATCAATAAATATTTTTCATTGCCGTATTTCATAGATATCACTCCGGGGTTAACAAGGATTCTAAAAAGTGTTGAAAATAGCTTTGGGAATAATAGTAATAACATTAAACTTAATATGGCTTGTAGATTAGCCCCAACAATTAATAATCTTTATTCGAAGATAAAAGATAAGACTCCCATAGATAGGCTTAGTAATATTGTCTACAACATTCCATGCCACTTTTGCAGCAATTCCTACATCGGCCAAACATCTCAATTATTAAAATCACGTATTACACTACACAAAAGTAATTCTTGACTTCAGCCTGACCGCTGTGCATTAGACAAACATGTCCATTCCACTGGTCATCTCATGGACTATACGAACACTATCTTATCTTATATTTTCCTTAACAATTTTTCCATCAATGTTAAGAGTGACATTAAGAATCTAAGCGATATATACCACATTAATAATTTTACAAATTGGGTTTCCCTACACGTTGAATACCCAAACTAGAAGGAAGAAAGAACACGAAAAAGACCAAGTAGATAATAAACAGAAAGAAAAAGAAATGAAGTTCAACATAAATTTACTTCAAGAGGAATCCATAAGTGACCTATACCAGAGACTATAAGACAGGACCAGAAGTTACAGGATTTAGGTTTCAGAAATGTCAAAGAAACGTATGAGCACGTCAAACACAGCATAAAAAAGGCGGCATTAGAAGCGTTGGGGAAACTTGAGAAAAGAGATACCCAACACAAAGTAAAAATAAACAAAGAAACCAAAAAATGTATTGAGGAGAAGAAAATTCTATATATGAAAAGCATGAGCACCCAATCCCCAGAAGACATACAGAAGTACAAAGAGAAAAACAGAGAAGTAAAACAATACATAGGAGGAACAAGGAATTCGGAATCCTGGAAAATACTAAAATCTTTAAGGAAAAATAACAACGAAAAGGCTTAAATACAATACATATCAGAAAAAGAGTGGAAAGACTACTTTGAAGAACTACTCACAGAAAACCGCCCAGATTTCATAGAGAAAGACACAGAACATGAATAACAACAAAATCAGAATGAAGAACAACAGATTGAAATAACATTAATCGAAGTAAAAAATGCCATAAAGACTTTAAAGAACAAAAAAGCCGGGGGACCAGGAGGAATCGTTATTGATCAAATTAAGTACAAAACGGACAAACTTTACAGAATTATACACGAAATGTTTAGTAACGCTATAAACCTGAACGAAATACCAGATGAATGGACCAAAGCATGTATAACCTCGATACATAAAAAAGGAGATAAGAAGAAATGCGAGAACTACAGAGGCATCAGTGTGATAGCATGTATGGGCAGGTTATATGGAAAAATACTAAAGGAAAACTGGAAAAATCTATCTCAAATAAAATCGGAGAAAATCAGGCGGGGTTCACGGCAGAAAGATCTTGCATAGATCACATATAAAAACTCCAACAATTAATTAAAAAAAAAAATACAAAAAATAGACCTATATACATGGCATTTATAGATTTAAAAAATGCATATGACACGGTTTCCAGAAAACAACTATGGAACACTATAAAGGAAATCGGAATAACTCAGAGGTTAATAGAAGCCGTAAAAACCTTTACAACAACAACAAGGTAAGATTTAAAACCGGCAATAAATACTCCAACGAATTTAAGACCATAAAAGGCTTATTGCAGGGGAGCTCTACATCTCCGACACTGGTCAAGATATTCCTCGAACAAATATTAAAACCATGGAAAAGGAAATGTGAAGGGATTTGAATACCAATCCGAAACAACTTCTTGTACACATTAAGATTTGCAGATGACCACGTGGTAACGGCTCAAGATGAAGAATATCTGTGCTATATGCTTCGAAAATTAGAAAAGGATTACACAAAAAATGGATTGGAAATAAACCTAGAAAAGACTGAATATTCAACAACAGAGCAAGAACCAGTGAGAAACTTGGAAATGGACGATGATAGGTAAATTAACAGCACTGAAAAATTCAAATATTTAGGATTCATACTCTCAAAAAAATGGAACCACCGAACAAGAAATAACCAGCAGATTAGCACAGACAAGAACATGTATTAAACAAATGAACAGGGTACTGTGGGATAGACAGATTACCAGGAATACAAAGAAGAGAATTTATAACACCTTGGTACGCAATATAATGACCTATGGAGCAAAGAATTAGGTAACAAATAAACGAAACAGATCCAAAATCACAGAAATTGAAATGGAGTTTATGAGAAGAAGCTGCCGATTGACAAAAATAGATCGCATCAGAAATGAGGAGATAAAATGAAAAATGGCAGTAGAACAAGACCTACTCAGCTACCTCGAAGAAAAACGTTTAATTTGGTATGGACATGTGAGAAGAACTGATCATACAAGGTGGATAGCAAAGATTTAGGATTGGAGCCCAATAGGAAGGAGGAAAAGAGGTAGACCCCAAAGATCATAGAGGGATGAAGTGGACGAGGCCATGGAAAGACGAGACCTTAGAGATGAAGAATAAGGCAGAGCAGAAGGGACTGGAGACGTTGGCTGAAAGAAGGAAGGCGGCGACAGCTGTAAAAATCCCTATGTAGATAGAGATAGTTTAATTTACCAAACGCTGGTTATCTTTTTCCAAGCGAATTTCATGTCCCAAGGATTTATACGATGTAGTCTGCACAATACCGCTTCCATCAACAGCAATATTATTTACATTTAGCACCAGATACGTCATTATTTTTATCTTTTTTATATTAATATCTAGTCCGACCTCAAAGGAAGCGTGATATAATTTTTCAAACATTATTACTGCATCATCCATCCGATCGGCTATAAAAAGGATGTCATCAGCAAATCTCAAATAACTAAGTTTCTCTCCAATAATGTTAATACCATGCTCGTTAAGATGTGCCTTCTTACAAGTATGTTCTAAAACCGTCGTGAATAGCTTTGGGAAGACTGTGTCTCGTTGCCGTACTCCTAGCTGTATACAGAATTAATGATTCTTGTTCAGCTAGTCATACTGTGTTGTAGCATTTTGATTATATTTTTGATTATATTAGTGTAGCAATGGTATATTCGGCATTCTGTCAATGCCTTTAACATTTTCTGATGGCTCTTGTATTTTGTAGACTTCTCTATCAGGTTCTTTGTCACTAGTAAGTAGTCGTTAGTGCTGTATTCATATCTAAATACAGATTGGGATCTACGCTGATAGAAATCTAATTTACCGTCTAGTCTTTTTTTTTGATAACTTTTGGAAAAAGTTTATCTATGTGTGAAAGCAAATTGATAGAACGGTAGTTTTTTTAGATCTGTTATGTCTTACTGCTTGTGTAATAAAACAATAACTGCATTGTTCCATACAAGAAGTTTTTCCTTGGTAGATGCATTCGGTGAAAAACTTGGCCAAAGCCCTAATGATTCTATTTCTGCTTAGATTGCTTTAATCACTACTCCGTCATCCCCAGGGGATTTGTTATTTTTCATTCCTAAAGGTTTCGTTTTGATTTCGTATGGAGTAATTTCTGGCACTTTAGAAATTTAGAAGGTAATATGGGTAGACGACTTTCGATCCCTGTTTCCTAAAGGTAATTATGATAAACCACCAACACAAGAGGAGACCACAAATGAACAAATAAGTATTGAGGAGGATGAGGTAAATGAAACATTAAGAAAATTAAAAAATAGAAAATCACCAGGTGAGAACAAAATACCGAACGAACTCATAAAGTACAGAGGACCAGATCTAACCAAACAACTATTAAAACTAATTAAAAAAATAATAGAAAAAAACAGAATTCCTCAAGAATCGAGATCAAGCATCCTAATACCTCTCTTCAAAAAGGGAGACAAATCGGATCGGGAAAATTACACAGAAATTAATTTATTAAACACAACACTAAAATTAACAACCAAAGTGATAACAAAATAAATTGAATGAAATTATAACGCCAGCAGAAGAACAACAAGGTTTTAGGTCGGGAAGATCATGCACCGGCGCTATATTTATAATTAGGCAAGTGCAAGAGAAATCAGTCGAATACAACAAACCAGTACATCTATGTTTTGTGGACCTTACAAAGGCATTTGACCGGGTCAAACTAAAAGATGTTATCCTTTTACTGTATGCAAGAGAAATACCCGTAGGAATAATCAATAATCAATAATAATCAACAATCGAAAATATCTACCAAAATAACACAATAAAAGTAAAAGTAGCAGAAAAACTAACCGACCCTATTCAAGCTGAAAATGGGATAAGACAGGGAGATTCCCCGAGTTCTCT
This sequence comes from Diabrotica balteata, assembly GCA_918026665.1. Classification (NCBI taxonomy): domain Eukaryota; kingdom Metazoa; phylum Arthropoda; class Insecta; order Coleoptera; family Chrysomelidae; genus Diabrotica; species Diabrotica balteata. Next base: position 59,727,231 of record OU898278.1, read on the forward strand.
ATTGTTGATCCTGATTATAAATGAAATAATAAAAAAGTAAAAACAAAAAAAGAATAGCAAATGGGAGAAAAACAACTTAAAATAATCTGCTATGCAGACGAAGCAATACTACTCGCTCAAAGTGAAGATGATTCACAACGTATGCTGCATAAATTTAATATAGCCCTCAACAAAATTAACATGTTAATTTCCCCAACAAAGACAAAATGCATGGTTACAACAGCAAATTTACTGAGATGTAAATTGAAGCTGAAAGGTCAGACAATAGAACAAGAGATGGAGTTTAAATATCTAGGCATCACATTATCTAGCTACGGAAAGCTCGAAACCGAACTGAAAGGTCAAGTGAATAGAGCAAACAGAGTTGCAAGCTGCCTAAATGAAACAATCTGGAGAACTAAAAATATCGGGAAAGAAATGAAAGGCATAATTTACAAAACAGTCATCAGACCAATAATGACATATGCGGCGGAAACAAGACCTGACACAGAGATGACAAAGGAGGTTAGAAATAGCAGAGATGAAAACACTTAGAAATATTGATGGTAAGACACTATGGGACAGAGCTAGAAGTACAGATATATGACATAGATGCAAGGTGAAAAACATCAAAAACTTTAATAAGAAATAGAAGAGTAGAATGGAATGATCATATAAGCCGAATGACAACAAATAGAGTAGTCAAAAGTTATTTTGTTAGTTTTGTTAAGTTGATTTGCACATATTTTTTGCATTTCGTCTCCTTTTGAACTTTTGTTTTTTTGAATTATTTTGTTTATTTCTTTTGTATTGTTTTCTCTTGCGTCTTTTCGGATTGACCCGTGGATATCTTTATTTAATGTCTTCATTGTTGTGTAGTTGAGCAGTATTTTTCAGCTAGCTGTCTTTTTTTACCTATTAGCCGTTTGGTATTTTGGCCTAGTTTTTCTATATGGGTCAAAACGGTTTGGCAGCACTCCCTTTCCGTTCCGTTAAGAACCTTAGTTATGGCATGGTTTGCTCGATCTGCATCTTCGATTACATCTTGCAAGACTAGTAACGCTGTTTCTAGGTCCTTATAAATTTCTTCAATTTCTTCTTTCGAGTGGGTATTCGTTGAAGTATATGTCTGGATTATATCTTGTATTTAGTTGAAAGATAAGTTATACAATCCTGAGGCTTATGCTGATAATTTCAACCATAGTTTGTGTGGGATTTCTATGTGTAATAAATCCTACTTAAGCGTTTGAAGTGAATCCTACTTCACTGCTAACATGAACGGACTTGTCCTGATTTAAAAGTAATTTAAACTTATCCTCTTCTTTTTATCTCGCTGAGGCCGATAAACGTCCCATTTTATTTTTTTCAGCACTTCCCCCAGTTACATCATCTTCTGGTCTGATATAAGAGTTCTAAAATTTTATGAAGTAATACGTATTTGTCGCTCTTTGTAGTAGCCTAATTTTCTCCAGGGATTTTTAGCACCCTCTGCTCCAAACCTGTTCAAACCGCTACCTTGGTTGGGAGTGTTGGAGCCGCCGTAGACTGAGGGCTATTCAGTAGTCTAGTCTTTCATGAGAAATAACTATTGGGGTTTTAAGCCATTAAAACGCCACGTTTGGCTAGTGCGTATTGGAGATTTGGTTTGAAAGTGGAGGTAGAAAGGGTGAAGATGGGAATGCTTTGGGTTTGGACATGGTTTCCCCGGGGATGACAGGCTGGGGAAATTCATGAACTTACGTAGGCAGGTGTGCTATTCCTGAAGTAGATCTATCTCCTGCCGGGATCGCAGAGAAGTATCCCACTACCCACACGTAACTAAATACCTAAATAATACTTTTCTTACTGGATGAATTGGCAGACAATGATTTTTAGAATAGTCAGCTAAATCTCCTGATTTACCCCACTAGACTTTTTCTTATGAGAATACCTTTAGTCTAAATTTTACGTTAACAGACCTAATAGTATTGACGAACATAAGCAGAGAAGTAGGACCGAAATTAATTTAATTAATGCCAATACCCTTAATTATTGATAATGTTGTGCAAGAGTTTCAACATCGTCTTGTATATTGTCAAAAGGCAAATGTTTTGCAATTTGAGAAATTTATTTAATGATTTGTAGGTTTATTTAGTCCTGTTTATTTTTTTATAAATTACGTTTAGATGTGAGTAAAATATGCTTTATTTTTTAAATACACGGTTACGTGAAATAAGTGACCTAAAAAAAATATAACATTCGTTTAAAAAAAAAGATGTGCTCTTTTCGATAAAACAATCAAAATTAGGTATTATTATTAAAAAATATATAGTGACGTCATAACTTAAACAGCATGGACGTATAAACACAGATGGACTCAGTTATTTACATAAAATTGTGAAGTCAAAATTATTTGAATAGGTCACATTCTCAGCACCTTCAACTGTTGTCACGTTTTGTTTTAAAATTTCTTATTCGTGAGTCGCTGAAAATATTACTCCGTATTTTATACTCTACAGGTGCTATCAAAACAAAATAATAATTTATTGGTTAGATTAATATATTTAATTGTAATCAAAATATAAAGTGTGCACATAGTGTGCATTATTATTTAATAATAGCGTATAATAGATATCAATCAATTATTTTATATGTAGAAGCACTGAAAACTATTTATAAATGGCAACGGTTGTTTACATCTCTCTGTCTTATGGATCTACGTCAAACTTCAAATTCTGTTCCATGTTTGTTTATTTTTTAGTAAAAGTTGTTTTTTGATATTTTGGCTGTATTTTGAGTGATATTTGTGAAAAGTGAAATAAAATAAACGAAATATTTACATCGCGATCTCTCATTTCATTTGTAAGTACATACAATTTACATTATTTAAGATGAGGAAATGAGGAAGCGTATTTGTTTACATTTTAATAGGCGTACCATTGGGTTTATTCATGATTATTAATGTATTGAACAAGATATAAGTTCATGGAATTAGTAGACATTTTTAAATTGTAAGTAGACATCATCTGATTAAAAAAGATCTGTTTAGTACCTTTTTAATTTAATATTTCTCATGCATGCAAATAAATTAGTGAAATGAATAAAACTCATTTATTTTTCTATGTAGGTTTCCAAATAATATTGACGATCGAACTATTTTGGTAGCAAATTTAGGAGAAAACATAAAGATTTTTTATTGTAGCATTATTTTGATACCTATTAAAAATCAACTTGAATTCAACTATATTTTATTGTATTAATTTTAAAGCCAATAAAATTATATTTTAATTTTTCTATAAAGACGTGATTTGTTATTAGTTAAACACTCGTTTTTTAAAATTTTTTGTACGTGTTTTTATACAATATTACTACTTCAAATTTTTAAAATCTGAATAATAACCCGGAGTAAAAATTCCCCTCATTGCGGAAGCATCACATTCTATCGAAGCTTCAAAACATTGTATGTTAAAGGTATCTTATTGCTGTGTCCATCTATGTTTATACGTTCATGTTAAACAGTGATGAAGTCATCAAAAATATGAGTTAAGCAAAAAATGCGCGACTGAAAAATAAAATCAATCTGTCTGTGCTTTTTTTACTCAATGGTTAAATCAAGCATTTAACAAATTTATTTCAATCTTTAATATAATGTATATATAATTATGCATATTTTAGAAAATTTGGATAAAAAATTATTTTAGTTGTTGGCCGTTCTTTGAAATATTTAAAGGTTCATAACAAAGCAATTTTTAAGATACGAGAACTATCTGAGATTTTTAAAATTTACATTGATTATTACTTGTGGTATAATCACATTTGCACTTTATACAACATTTAACAAATTCCATTAGTTCGCGGAATTTATTACTTCTTTTTATTACTGTTACCTCATTCCCATTATGTAATTTTTATATAGGAAAAATCCATCATATTTTCAGTAAACAAGAAAATATTACTATTTTAAAGAACTGTTGTTCATGTAACGTGACTAATTGGATTGTACAGGCTTCCACATAATATAGCAAACTCTAATTATATAAAGTATATTTTACGTAAACCATACTATTCTCTGAAAACAGTCAGATTTCAAATTTTTTCTTTTGCATAGCTGTAGCTGATCTATACGTATAAAATATTTACTACTCGCTTTTACTTCCACTAATACAGGAAGGCACCATTCGTCAGTTTAAATAGAACACCCCTATAATTTAATATACTTTATATATACATATGTATATATATATATATATATATATATATATATATATATAATAATAATAATAATAAACTATTTAAAAATCATTCAGATCAATCTACCGTATTTCAAGGTACCCAGAATAGTACCAAACATTGTTCTGCAAATCTGCAAAACATCAAAGAAGAAGAAATAAAAAAAGCACAATTTATTTTCATTTTTCTAGATGAAGTTACATATATCGTCAATTTAAGTCAATTGTCGGATGTTCTGCGTTACATCAAAAATAATGGTGAAGTATAAGAACGATTTTTGGGATTTTTGGATATAACTACACATTGATCAGCAGGAGGTATATATAGACAGGTTTGTAATATATTTGAGGAAATGTAATGTGGCTTTAATCTTGTCTTTCAAAGTTATGAAGGAGCTACCGTAATAATGGCTAGGCACTTGTGAGGACTTCAAACCAAAGTTAAGAAGTTTCAAAACGCAATTTTGTGCACTACTTTGCACACATGTTAAATTAAATTATAGCGCAACCGGTCGCACTTAATAAGACTTGCAAAGTATTTTTCAAAACCTTGAGAGGAATGGCTGCTTTTTTTATAAATATTCCAAAAGGTCACATGTTTAGATGTCATTCTTTAGAATAGCTTTTCTTGAGTTATTTGAAAGCATTTTGGAGCATACAGACCGTTATAACTCTAAAACTAAGAATTACTCAAACGAGATTTAAATTTTTATTTTTTTGTTTTTAGTATTTTTTGCAATATTTCCTTATTCCTTTTAGAAAGAATTGATCTTCCTTAATACAATCTGTCCAGTTTAATTCATAAGAGCACCCGTACACTATATAAGACTCGAATGGACTCCAAACTTGACGAAACACTAACAAATACCAAATGCATATATGAGAACATAATATCAAGTATTCATCAAACAGCACAGAAGGTCTTAGGAATCAAACAAAATAAAATTAGTAACAAGCTTTGGTGGAATGCGGTGGAATGATGTCGAAAATGTGATAACAGAAAAGAAAAGATTATACCATAAGTGGTTGAATACAAAAGATGACGCAGACAAAGACCGATACAATGAAATGAAGAAGAGAACTAGAAAGATAATTATGACCTCCAAAAATGAGACATGGGACACAAGGTGCAGAGAGATAGAATCTTATATTGGAGGACGACAATGCACTGAGGCGTGGAAGTTTATAAACTCTGTTAAGAAGCCGACTAACGAGAAAGTGATTCTACATCCCATAAATGCCGAGGATTGCACACATTATTACAAACATCTATTAAATGAGAACAAAGACGAATTTAAAGAAGATATGAAGTTATCAAGAATCGAAATTCTGGGAGAGCATATTACCATAGATATCAACATAGTTCAAAAATCTATAGCAGGGATGAAGAATGGGAAAGCAAGTGGACCAGAGGGAGTAACTATGGAATTAATAAAGAATGGCTCAGAGAAATTACACAGAATGATCACGGTGATATTTAACGAATATATTAATGGACATCCAACAGCAGATGAATGGAAAACAGCATATATGACCCCAATATATAGAAAAGGTGACAGGAGAAATTGTAAAAACTATAGAGGGATCTCGGTCACCAGTTCAATGAGTCGACTATACGGTCGAATACTACGGGACCTGACACAGGAATATTATGAATCGTCTGAAGACGAAGAATAAGGAGGATTTAGAGCAGATCGTTCATGTACAGATAACATCTTCTATCTTAAACAAATTATAGAAAAAAAAGTTGTGACAAATAAAGAGTTACATATGACTTTTATAGATCTTGAGAAGGCATATGACATAGTCCCGCTAAATAAACTATGGGAAGTCCTGGGCACATCAAACATACATCAAACATTGGTTAGTGCTCTCAAAGATCTATATTATGGTTCAAACTCCCAAATGAAATTCGGAAACCACTTAGCTGAAAAATTTGCAGTTACTAAGGGTCTCAGACAAGGATGTTGTATCTCTCCGACTCTGTTTAAGATCTATATCTCTGCAGCTCTGAAACAATGGAAAAGGAAAGTCAAAGGAATGGGTATACAATTGACCGATCAGGACTGCATATATACTTTACAGTTTGCAGATGATCAGGTGGTGATCTCAAATGACAAAGACGACATTGAATACATGCTTAGAAAACTAACTGAAGAATACCAGAAATGGGGATTAAATATCAATTTAGAAAAGACAAAATACCTCTCAATTGGAGCTGAAGCAGAACAACTGGATATCGATGACAATCAAAAAATAAATTTATGTG
>OU898278.1:61623686-61646186 GCA_918026665.1 Diabrotica balteata
ACTTTGTACTAATGTGTGTAAAATCCCATTCAGTCATTTTTTTGGCAGGTAAGCTCGTTGGAGTGCATTCTATTTTCTAATGCTGTGGCATCGTGTTTTATTTGTAAATTTTCTTTTATATTTATTTTAGCGTAGCGCAAAGTACTTAACATAATTGTCTAAAGATAATAATTTTGGTTTTTTTTTGGAATTGCGATAAATATTGACTTACACTTTCAACAGGTTTTATGCGTTTAAAAAGTTTCTGATCAACTTTACGATATTTGTTATGAGCAATTAACGTTTTTAAAAATCCACACATGCTGCTTTTATAAGTGCATTAAGTTTCCTATTATTTTAGGTCGACATCAAAATAATTTTTTATAAGTTAGATTAAAATAAGTCTTTGATTTTTATAAGATTATAATTCTTTTTTTCGCTAATACGAAACATTTTTGTTGGTTTTCGAATCGGCATTAATTCAGTGCGTGAAGGGTACTGAATTAGTCTCCTTGACGCTATTTTTTGAGTAGGTTCACAAAGTAAATTTAAAAATTCTAGTTTTGTAATAAACATATTAATTTAGAGCAGTATGTAGTCTAGGAACCGAAGTAGAGATGACTTTCACCCAGATGCGTTTTTTTATGAAAATGTTTTCAAAAAGTATTGTGGATTATTTTTTTTTTCTTCTGGTTGGTTTTATATAATTGACTTTATTCCGCTTAAGGCTTAAGTTAATGTCTTAAGCTAATTTCTGAGGTGCGTTTTCTGACAAAACGTTGTTTAAGCTTATTTAATTCGATTACATGAAATTAACTGTAACTTGATAATCTCCATTAGATTAGAACTGATAGGTGGTTGGCATCTGTTGATACCAAAACACCTTTTTAAATACAACCAAAATGGGACCACTCTCCGGTTAACAATTTTAGTGTAAATTATTTAAAATACCACGAGAAAACTAATGATACTAACAGAAGTCCCTAGTGGAGGGGAGGTCGTCGTTTCTAAAAACTATCAAATTTTACCTCGGGGAAAAACGTAAACTACACAAAATCGTTCATATTGTCCCTCTCAGAAACACATAAATACGTAGCGGACACGAAAAAAATAACCGCTTGATTCGACTAATTGTTGTAAATGTTAAAATAACTTTCTATAGAGGTATTATAATAGACAAATTTTCCCAAGAAATATGTAAAAATGAATAGATTTTAATATTTTAAGAGATTTCTGGAAACTAATTTACCAAACTTAAGAATTACTGATATGAATCTAAAATAATATAATAAAGCCGAAAAACAAAATTAACTAAATTATAAGGAGACGAAGAAATTATAATGAAAAGTTTGCTTCGCACTTCTGTTCGTTTATCTTAGCAACATGAGTGCCGCTTCTTTGATTTTTTTTTTTCTACCGTCTGTTTCATTCAGTACTACCAATAAGTATTTTCTATTAGCTCTGTGTTCTTTGACCGATGCATGTTTGTATATTTGACATTTCTCAGTCTCCGTTTTTATGTAGGTTTGGTGATCTTATTTTTAAAATTTTTTATTATCCTGTGAAGGCATATTTTATTCTTTTGTTGTAACCCTTACTCGTTTAAAATATTATGGGTGTAATAATTATAAAATCAAATAAATTTGAAAAAGTTTGAGAATAAAATTAAATTACACGTAATATTATAATTATAATGTTTACACGTATATCTTTACTATAGTTACAATGAATTACAGCAACGTGTTACTACAATAGAGAAAAAGATTATTTGACTTTAATAGATTGACAACTAATAAATAAAAAATCTCAAAAATGTTGTTAATACCTTTGAAAAGGAACCATTAGGTATATATACCATTGAATTTCTCCACAAGGCATAAGCAAAGGTACTTAAGGTATTGTCAAATTTTATTGCTCGCTTAATTTACAACATAGTTACTGACTCCCATTGTATGAAAGGTTGGTTCTGTAATATAATAAACTGTTTTGTTAGTCTTTATCCTTTTTCACAATAAACTTCATATTTTTTTTTCTTAAAGCAACGCCAATTAATCGCCCAAATGTAAATAATCCAATGAAACAAAAAGATTGAATAACAGATGATACCCTTAAAATAATTGAGAATAGAAGAAATCTTTGTCAAAGTGGTGTACATAGTGAAAGGGAGAAAGCTAGTTTAGGAGACTTCAACAAAGAAATAAAAAAAAGACGCAAGGCTGACAAACAATAATACTATCACCATATATGCAAAGAAATTAAGAGTCACGATCAAAACAATCAACCAAGAGATCTATTTAGAAAAATATGATACATAACAAGAGACTCTAACGCAAAAACTTGGGCCATTGGAGACCACACAGGAACCCTGGTAACCAACAGAGAATATACATGTATAGCATAGACATGGAGATTATATAGCCGGGATCTATATAAAGATGATCAACTCCAGAAACTCCTGACAAAATCGAAGAAGAACCTAACATACTCGAGAATGAAATAAGACTGGCGATCAGTAAACTCAAGTATAACAAAGCACAAAGTCCAGATATGATAACAGCAGAAATGCTCAAAGCTAGGAAGAAACCGGAATAGAATTGCTTCACTTGCTCTGTAACAAAATAAGGCAGCTTTCATAAATGTGACAACTATAGAACCATCTCTCTTATCTCACATGACAGCAAAATAATGCTGCATATAATCAATAATAGACTGAAAACTTTCCTACAAAGAGAAATACCCCGAGAGCAAACTGGATTTACCAAAGGTAGAGGCACTCGAGAACATCTTTTGAACATAAGACAATTAATAGAAAAACCTAGGGAATTCAATATACCACTACACATTTGTTTTATAGATTATCACAAAGCATTCGACAGGGTCAAATGGCAACACTTATGGCAGATACTAAAAGCAACAGACGTACCACAATACTTAATTTCACTTATAACTGAACTATACGACCACGCTACTAGATCAGTTAAAGTGCTTGACACACTCTCAAATAAATTTCATCCAGAACAAGGTGTCAGACAAGAATGTATACTGTCTCCTAAATATTTAATATATGTGTATGGGGAGCATATTATGAGAAAAGCGCTTGAAGGATGGGAAAAGGGCATCTCACTAAATGGCCATTAAAATAAACACACCTACATTTTGCAAACGACACAACCCTTCTTGCAAATAGTCAAAAAGAGTAACTTGATCTCATACGACTGGTTCAAAACAAAAGTCAAATATTTGGTTTGCAGTAAAACATATCGAGGACAAACATCATGATATAGTGGATAGACTACATAATAATCAACCACACATAACCACAATTGACCGGTTTGAGATTAGAAATTATTTCAGGGCGAACACCATTACAGGTTAGAAAAATTAGGCTAGTGTTTTGGAATCTTGGAAGTACTACAGGTAAGATTGTGGAGTTAGTAGATGCACTTAAAAGAAGGAAAGTACAAATTGCCTGTGTACAAGAGACTACGTGGAAAGGACAAAAGGCGAGAGAACTAGGTGAAGGATACAAATTGTGGTATGTAGGGAAGAGTAACACTAGGAATGGAGTTGGTATAATTGCTGATAGTAAATGAAAGATATCGTAGTAGAAGTTGTAAGAACGAGGTATAGAATAATTTCAATGAAATTTGTAATTGATAGAGAAGTATTGAATGTTGTGTGTTTATGTATGCTACTCAAACAGGGCTGGGTGAGAATGAAAAAAAAAAAGTTCAATTAGGAGACATATTGAGTGATATCCCACCAGAGGAGAAAGTTATAATAGGAGGCGATTTTAATGCACATGTGGGCCAATCCAAGACAGGACATGAAGCAGTACACGAAGGACTAGGCTTTGGATCTAGAAGTGAAGCTCGGGAAGATATGCTTGAATTAGCAATAGCGCTAGATATGGCCATTGTTAACACATTCTTTCGAAAGAGAGAAACTCAACTTTTCACATACAAAAGTGGACAAAATTAATCCCAAATAGATTATTTTATGACAAGAAAAGAATATACACATGAATGTAGGGACTGCAAGGCAATAGTTAGTAAGACAGTAAGCTAACAACATAAGTTGCTTGTGCTGGATATCGAAAAAGCGAAACTAAACCAAAATATTAGAGACCACAAAAAATCAAGTGGTGGATGTTAAAAGATGAAAAAGAATGTCTGAAAGAATGTCTGGAGGAAGATGGCCAGGATCATTAGCGATACTGCTATTGAAATACTTGGAAAAACGTCAGGAAAAAAGTTTGAGAATAAAGAAACCTGGTGATGATCCAACGAAGCTAAAGAAAAAATAAAAGAGAGAGAAGAGAAAATTATATAAACAGTGGCAAGAAAATCGGTCGGATACAGATCTTTATTTGCAGATTATTATTAATTAACTATGATAGCCAATTTATTCGTGAAAAAACTGACAATAAAACGAATTCATCAATACTGTGATTTCAAAATAAATATCTTGCTATATACCATTTTGTTAAATTTGTTTTATTTAAAAATTTACAATCTTTATTAATATTGTTGTCGAAAATTATACATATGCAGTTTTCTAGTAGGTACATATATGAAAATTGCGTCTGTCTTCGATATTTAATTATTTACAGGTGGATTTGTTACCTGTATTTCCCCTTGTTACGTTGTAAATTTACTAATAAATAATATTACTCTGGTCTGTTTCTTTAGTTATAATATAATTATATTATACCCCTAACCACACTGAACCGCCCACTGAAGTTTATGGTTTTATTGTGTAGCTCCAAACCAGTCACTTCAACGGGTATCCCGATTGTATAATCGTCTAGAGTAAAAGATAAAAGTATTTTTGACCTGGGCTTGAGAGAGATAATCTGAATGATACCTAGAATGTTACTTCATGAACAGATTTGTTTTCATACAGAAAGAAATTTTTGCAATAGGGAGAGTCCAATGAAATTTACCGTTAGGATTTTCGTGGATGGGCCAACGAGAATGGAGGGTAACCAACTTTTACTCATTCAATTTAAATTTTTACATCTATGCTTTCTAGCCATAAAGCAATTATAGAAACACGTTTTACGAACTTAAACGTTTCTTTATATGAAGGGACATCCGCTTTTGTTTGTAAGAATACTTATATATTGAGTTTCGCTGTATTTGCTGATAGCGGTTGCTGATCGCATATTAGACAGACGTTAGATCGCTTACACACAGTATCGTACATAAGTAAAAATTAAAAATAATAAAAAGGTTGCCAATGTCATTCCATAATACAAATGTATACGAGATGAGTCAATACTCAGCATCTTAATCTGGTTTTTTTATTATTAAATTTTGGCTATCGGTTTCGAGGCATACAATGTATGTCCCATCATCAGGCCACAGTACATAGTTCTTTGTTCTATCAAAAACTATAAGTTGATATGACATGAAAACAATGAAACATGAAAAAATCAATCTTCTTCTTCTTCTTCTTTTAATTTAGTCATGACTCTGTTTTTCAATGTACCTCCAGTAAGTTGTCGTTCGATCGTTTTCGTAGTCTTTCTACTGATGCTCTTTGTACTTCTAGCTCTATCCCACAGTGTTTTGCCATCAATTTTAATAAATGTTTTCATCTCTGCTTTTTCTAACATCCTTTTTGTCCACTCTGTGTTAGATCGTGTTTCTGCCACGTATGTCATTATTGGTCTGATAACTATTTTGTAAATTCTGCCTTTCATTTCTTTTCTGATATTTTTATTTCTCCATATTGTTCTATTCAGGCAACCTGCGTTTCTGTTTGCTCTATTGACTTGATCTTCCACTTCTGTTTCGAGCTTAACAGCAATACATTATCTGTTGAATTTATCACTCATTATTTATTTTGTTTGTGTGTCATACCTTGCAAAATTTCAAATGTCAAATTTATCTTCAATAGTTATAATTTGTTACCAGCCATATTCACTAACGTAATTTTCTGTTGTTAGGTATAGTAGGACATTTTATAATAAATTACCCTAATAAAGTTCTAGATTATAAAGTTTAATAGATCTTCTTCTTAAAAATGTTCTTTTGTTTTATTTGATTAATGCAATTTATTAAAATCTATATTTTTTACAAAGTAAGCATTAAGTAATATTTATGTCGCTAAAACTATTGACATGTGGCGAACATATCCATTAATATGCCGGTCTTAATGTTAGTGTATTAAACTATTATTGATTCTGGGAAAAACATTATTAACATTACACTTTGTTGCTGTTGCTGGTGATATACCACGGTATATTTAAAATTATCCTTAGTAGCAGGTTATTAGTAAAGTTTTCTATTATATTTTTAACATTTCTGTAGTTATTCCACTGTGAAATCAATTTTTTTATTAGTTTTTATTTGTTTTTATAGCTCCCTCTATTTAATGTTCATTGAGATTTTGTTGAATCTTAGTATTCATGCTTTTGTTCTTATTTCCTCTTTCGGTTTCTGCTGTGATACAATGTAAATTTCCTTTTGTTAGAAGCATTCAATTTTCAATTATTAAACTGTCTTGTAACCTAAACTTAGGTTCAGTTATCTATCACCATCAAAACCTATCCCATGCATCGTCGAATACAAACTAATTTTAGTTAAAAAAGGTGAACTCCTTATATGTATATGGTACATTGGAAAATATGACGTATGATTTAAAATTTCGTAACAAGAATGTCTTCCGTTGCTAACGCAACATAACTTTTATTTGTTCTGAATCAACTTTCTTGTAACATAATAACTTATGTTGATATTATTTTGGAATAAGCTACAAATTCAGGTAACAAAATTCTTTATTTTAACGTTTGGGTTTTCATAACGACATTTATTATCAAAAAAACTTTCAAACAAAACATTCATGTGTTATAAATTAAAGAATCAATCTAAATTAACAATTTTGTTGTGAGTTTGGAAGCATGATTTTCTTTTTTCTTTTATTTTAACTTAACTAAAAAGTTAGAGACACACGTATAAAATATCCAATTCAAAGTTAAAGAAGTGATAGATTCAACTGTTATTTGATGAAAGTTCAATTTATCTATCATCGATTATTTAAAAGAAGTCAATACAGAACAGATACACGGCTATTGACCATAATGTTTTCTACAATAATTTTGAACCGTAGACCTGTGACACAAGATATCTGGTTTCTGAACATGTGTTTGCAGAATAGAAAACAAAGTGTGCGGAAGCAGGTATACATCACGGCAAACCAGATGGTTCAAAAATTACAGAAGGAACTTTTACAGAAAACGAGATAGTATAATATAGTGAACTGTTTAATCGTTTATCGTTCTACATGATTTTTTACGTGTTTCTATGTGATTTCTACATTACGTGGAATACTCTTGCATGTGACTACTTTTTTGGCAAAGCGATCGGCGTTATCGTTACAAGTTATCATAATTTTTTAATATCTAGTGAATGTATATATTTATTCTATTTATTCTTACTTGTTAAAATATAGGTGTTAAAAATCAAATAAATTTGAAATAGTTTTAAATAAAATGCAATTACACATAATTATAATGTTTTTTCTTGTATAATTACATTACTTATACAATAAATATTTATTATACTCAATAATAATAAATAACACTTTTATTATACGCAAGTTATAAAAAAATCGAATGTATTTTAGCAACGTGTCTCTACAATAAAGAAAAAGATTATTATTTTGGAGATTTACAACACTATACTTATACAACCTCAAAAATTGTGTTAAACTGAAAAAAAAACGTGTTTTTCATTAGGTACCATAGAATGTTTCCACAAAGCATAAATGGCGACATTAGGTACTTAGATATTGTGAAGTTTTATTGCTCGCTTAATTTATTTACAACATAGATACGACATCTTTTGTATGAAGGATTTCTTCTGTAACACAATAAGCTGTTTTGTTAGTTTGTATACTTTTTCACAATTAACTTCATAATTTTTTCGTTAAAAGGGTAATCAGCTTTCACTCGTTCAATTTTATTTTTTAGATCCATACTTACTTTCTAACCATAAATCAATTAGAGAAAAAGTCCTACGAGAACTAATTGAAATGTTTCTTTGTATGAAGGGATATCTTTTATATTTCACATTAAGAGAACTTTCTACCAGCCTTTTTGTTTGTAAAAATACTTATATATTGAATGTAATTGAAGTATTTGCTGATAACCATTTCTTATGGTATACTAGACAGACGTTAGATAACTTTCTTACAGTATCGTACATAAATAAAATTTAAATTAAAAGTTTCGTAATGTTGACTCGGGGTAAAAAAATATTACAATTAGTGAAGTTTGTAGAAGATTCCGAACCAAAAAGCACACAAGGTAAGTGAAATATTTTTTTATGTGGATAATTAGCAGCCTACAAGTTTATTTCTCGTATTTTTCGTTTTGTTACACTAGTCACCAGTATATCATCTGTTGACCTTATCTCTCATTATTTGTGTATTTGTCATAACTTGCAAATTTTCAAACTTCAGATTTATCTTCGGAGGTTGTAATTTATTACCTGCCCAATTCACTAATTTCAGTTTCTGTTGTTAGGTTATAGTAGGATATTTATAATAAGTTACCCTAAAAAAGTCCTATATTAAAAAATTTATTCGATCTTAAATTTTTTAGTATTTCTGTAGTTATTTCACTTTGGATCCAAGTGTTTTATTTTTTTATTTGTTTTTTATAGCTTTCTTTAGTTTACCTTCATTCAAATTTTGTTAAATCTGAGTATTCGATGTGTTATCCTTATTTGCTCTTTCAGTTTCTGCTGTGCTATGCATTGAGCTCCTTTATATAGTTTCGTTTTTGTTAGAAGCATTCTCTTTATATTTTTTATATGGTATTGTAATATAAAAATAGGTTCAGTTATCTATCAGCATTAAAATCTATTCCATCCATCGTCGAATTTGGTTAAAAAAGCTGAACTTCTTATATGTTTATAATACATGGGAAAATATGACGTAAAAAATAAATTGGATAACAAGAACGTCTTCCGTTGCTATTGCGACATAATCTTTATTTGTTCTGAAACTATTTTCTTGTAACACAAAACTTATGTTGCTATTGTCTTGGAATAAGCTACAAATTAATATAGGTAACAAAACTCTTTATTTTAACGTTTAGGTTTTCATAAAAAAAACTCGACATTCGTTATCAAAAAAACTTTACTGAAATTCATATTTTATATTAAAGTATCAATCTAACTAAACAATTTGGTCGTTCGTTTGGAAACATCATTTTTCTTTTTAAAATTTAACTTGACTCAAAACTTAATGAAAGATTTTTACATATTCAAATAACCAATTCAACGTTAAAGACTTAGAAGTCTTACCTCAGTACTCATAATAAGCTTTAACTTGAAAACTTTCATCGGGAAATCTATGATAGTATGTGGCTGATAGTAATAAAGACCCCAGACACTATCAACTATCATATCAAATATCCAAGCTCTTTTGTTAGTTACATAAGAGCCGCTTCTCTATTTTTTTACTGTACAGGTCTTTCAAAACTATTGACGAATCGCTCTGTTTTATTCTAAATATATATATATATATATATATATATATATATATATATATATATATATATATATATATATATATATATATATATATATATATATATATATATCACGATCTTATACCATCATTAACACCTAAAATAATATAAACACTAAAGGTTATTAACAATAAAAAATAGCAACAAAGAACATCAAAACTATTTCATCTTTATATTCCAAAACTAAGTACCCTATAGACAAATTAGATAAAACAAATGTAGTATACAGCATTAGTTGTACTCAGTGTGACTCATGAGTATGTTGGTGAGACCAGAAGAAATCTTTCAAATAGCATTATTTCTCACATAAGTGATTGCAGAATTAAAAAAAGATCTTGTGTTTGGCAGAGCATGTAATCGACAAAGACCATATTATGGATTTTGATAACATTCAAATTCTGTGTAGTGAAAGTAATTAATTCAAAAGGACTTGTAATGGTTTGGAATCACTGGACACTTTCCTTCAAAATATTAATATTTAAGAGGAGTTGGTAATATATATTTTATAATAGCTCACAACCTTTTCTGGATATAGTAATCTCTAAAATGAAGGCTTGTTATTAAACAAAAGTATCTACTAAACCATCACATAAGAAACGGTTATTTTCGTTATCACCCAAACCACAAATTAATTATCAAAGTAGATGTTCAAATAATTATTTGATAGAGACTACATGTATTAATACATTTGGAGAAGAAACAATATTTTGGAAATCTTATTTGATTGAAAACGACTATTCTCCAAAATGGCATGTGTGTAAATTTGTTATTAAGTTTTAAATCAAGTTAAATTAAAAGAGAAGTCTATTGTAATCTAATTAAAAATACAAAATTGTTAATTTATTTTTCCGCAAATCGCCAGGAAATTTTGACATTCCTGTCAAAATTTCTTGAAGAAAAAGTCAGGACTTCCTTACTGTAAGGAAATGTCATTTCCTTACTGTAAGGAAATGATATTTCCGTACAGTTTACTCTATAAAAGCGTCAAGTTTGACAATTCAACCTCAATACGTTTCCATAGTAACCCAAGTAATTTTATAAGGAATTTCAAAGCACCATTTATTTGGGAATAAAATTATCGCGTTTTTTTTAAATCAATCAATATCTGTCGAATTTTAAACGATTTGCGGAAAAATATTATGTTTACCTCGTAGGAAAAGCCACATTCCTGGACTCTGTGTTGCTAAGTCTCGGCTTGCGCCTCGACTTAGCAATCTTCACAGTCGTCCAGGAATGTTAAGCTTTTCCTACCCGGTAAACAATGTACTATTTATTTTGTAAATATCCATATAAGTTTTTTTGAAAATGGATATGGACATGTTAACCAAAACGTTAAAATAATGAATTTTATTATGTGTGTTGTGGCCGATTTCCAAAAAATAACAATAAAAATAATCTGTACCTGCTATGGTATTTTTAATTATGTTTTATAAATGTTTCTTAGGCAGTCTAAAAACAGTTTGGTAGCGTAAAGTACATTTTAAAAATAACTTTTCATTTTTTTGTTCAATTTTTTTTAATAATACCTACTGCTGCCTCTTGGTTCCTCGGGCATCTTTCTACCAAGATATGAACAGAAATAATGATATCTAATTGAAATAGCTTACAAGATAAGTATTAATAAAAGTTAATTAGTAGAAAACCTGTTAAGGCGTGACATATTTCTCCTTTATTGAATTGTTAACACAGGAAATCCATAAATTTTTTTAGAATTGCATCTCGTGACACCAAGTCTAAATTCACGCGTTTATAGCCGATGCAAACCGAGGTTAGGTTCGATGGTTTTATATAAAAAAAAAATAACAAATATTCTTATTTATTACAAATATGATACCGATTTTATTATTAATTTTAAGAAAAAAAGCTATTCTTTTTCATCAAATTTTGTCAATGTTTTACAAAATATGTCAAAAAATATTAATTTCGCTCAAGACTAAATTATCTTTATTTTACAAAATCGAAAATTTTTATTATAAAAAGTTGTTTAGAATTCTTCTTCTTCAAGTTCCATCTTCTATCGAAAGTTGGAAATCATCATGGCTATGCAGACTCTGTTGACTGCCGCTCTAAAAAGTTCTGCACTACTGCATTCAAACCATTCCCTTATGTTCTTAAGCCAGGATATTATTTGTCTTCCCACATTTCGCTTTCCTCGGATTTTGCCTTGCATAATAAGTTGTAATAATGCGTATTTTTGCCCTCTTATCACATGCCCTAAGTACTCAAGTTTTCGTCTTTTGATAGTAAATATTATTTCCGTCTCATTTCATATCCTTCTTGTTACTTCCACATTTGACATTCTTTGAATTCATGATATTCGTAGGATTCTTCTGTAACACCAAAATTCAAAGGCGGCCAACTTATTCAGATGGACTTGTTTTAGTGTCCACGCTTCCAAACCATAAAGAAGAGTAGAGAGCACGTAACATTGAAGCATTCTCAGGTCTAATCTTATATCCCGACAACAAAGAAACTATTTAAGTTTAATGAATGATGCACGTGCTATTTCAATACATGTCTTAATTTCTTTGGTTTGGTCTACATCTGATGTTATCCATGTTCCTAAGTATTTATAGTTACTAATACTCTCAATTGCAGTATCTTCAATAGTCAATTGGATTTAGTCATGATCATGCATTTAGTTTTCTTTAAATTTATCTTCAGTCCGTACTCATGACAGCGTTCATTAAGGCGTTGCATTACGTTCTGTAAACATTGTTTAGAATTAAAAACTTAAATTATATCTAATTAAAAAAAATTGCAAATTTTTCTCAAATTGCCGATACTGAACATAATTTTTATTTATTACAGATATGATAACTCTTCCGTTCCGATAGAAAAAAGATTATTAACTCTTCAATTTTAATTAGATTTTTAACGTATTTTGTTTTGTAAAAATTTAGTGTCATTTTTTATCGGAACGAAACATTTTGTAATAATTAAAACTTATGTTCATTATCGGTTTTGAGAAAAATTTGCAATTTTTTTTTAATTAAAAAGCTGTAATTATATATTAAAATATAGTTTTTAATTCCAAACAACTTTTGATTATAACAATTTTCGATATTGTGAAATATAAAGGTACTGACTATTGAGCGAAAATTATATTTTGTTACATACCTCGTATAAGATTGATAAAATTTGATATCTAATGGTTGCATCTTAGGTTTTAGACAATGCAGAGCTTTTTATAAAAAAAAAAATTATTTTCGTAACAACGTTTCGTAATAACAAAAGAGTTATCATTTATCATTATTCTCTTTGCCTTTATCCCTTTATCTTTATCTTCATCCTTTATTAATAAAAGAGTTATTATATTTGTAATAAATAAATAATATCTTTAGTCTCTCCCATCGTTACTTTTTAAATCTAAACGTTTAATAATTATATTTCTGTTTTTTTGTCTTTTTCCAGCTTTTTGATTCTCTTATTTGCTTCATTTGCCTCAAGTCACTTCTCTAATTCTAATTTTTTCTGTTTCAATCCTTTTATACAATTCAGTATCTCTTTTTGTTCTTTACGCAGCTTTTTTATTTCGGCCATCATGTCGTCATTCTTCCCTCATTTTAAGCATATTCTCGTATTGGAGGCTATTCTTGTTCGGTGACCTCTTCATTTTTATTTACAATTGTTTATCACTCTTAATCACCCGTCCAGCGCAAAATTAATATAAGCGATTAAAACACTAAACTCCTAATTTAACTACACTTTGCACTATTTGTTGTATGTAAATTATACTCAAAAACACCAAAAATTTGAGTCAAATCTCGAAGCGAATTACACACGTCTAACTAGTACGATTTCCAGAACCAGATTCCCATTCATATCATAGTGTTTTTTATATATTCTCAAATGAATTACCCTCAGAAATGCCTTCAGAACGGGTCTCATCAAACTAGTAAGTCTGTAGCGTTAACAGACAGTTACATAGAATACATAACGGTTAAGTACTTGAAGTCTAACCATTATATTAAAGTCCAGATTGCAAAGAACAGCTTTTATTCTTTAAAAACATACTTCTGGCTTTCTTGACTTGACCACCGAATTTCTCTCCATTTCGATTTCGTCTGCTGTTGTCTCCAAGAAAATCTCGAAATCAGATACTTAAATTTTTCCATTCTGTCTCCCTCTGTTAACCATATTCTCGATTCATCCACATTGCTTGGGAGATTGCTTATACCGGCAATCACTGGGTTCGACAATATTACGTTAAATAATATACGATTAACTATTTTTGAGTATAGATCATCAACTTTATTAAAGGCATTGTTTCCCATATTTGCATGAGTCCAATGCCTTCTCGTAGTCTTCCATTGCCAGTCAGAGTGTTGTAATGCATTAATTTCTTTGTTCAATTACAGTTCTTATTACGTGTGTATGTGTTATCTATTGTGCTATTACCTTCTATAAATCGCACTTCACTTATTTTTAATACACTTTTTCAAGAACAATTTATAGTATTTTAATTTAACTTGCCCTTTACATTCGATAACTACCACTACACTATTTATCCGTATCCCTCGTACTAATACTTACTAGTTCTAACACAAAATATGATTTAAAACTTATTAATATTAGTATAAAATAGCGCTGATTTTAATTTTGCAAGTAGTAGGTATATAAGTTAAAATTAGCAGTAACGAAATACTTTTTTTTTAATCAATTGAAAATAAATTTTGAATATAATTTTGTATATTACAAAATTCTTTCACCTCTTGCTAGTTCACTGAATCTCCCATTCGAACAAAATAAAATGAAGCAATAGGCTCATGTTAAAAGAAACAGGTGGCGTAAAATAGTAAACAGTAGGAAAGACCGCCTGCCGAGTAGAAATTTGCCGAAAAGGGCTTTTATAAAGACAAACTAATAATAGTATAATATTATATGTGTGTGTGGTTGGGTTATTGACTGCGAAAGCTATGGTTTGTATAATTTGTGGTAGGTACATACGTACAAATTTAAAATTGTAAAAATCTTAACATAAAGTTTACAATTTTATTTTGTTCTGAAACTTATACTGCAAATTTTTTCTAATAAAAAAACGCCCCAAAATAAAAATCTTTTTTATAATTTGATCATAACTTCATTTCACCTTTGCTCTAACGTCATTCTAAGACAGTTACAAGTGCACCGTATATACCGTACATTATTTCCAGACAATTTTGTAGTGTATGCATACGCCCCTTGAAAATGTATATAGTATGTATAAACTGTGTTACAAGAGAAATTGTGAAAATTTAGGTAGCATTCGTTATACTCGTTTTATTATGTTCCAAATTCTCCTCCTACTTTTTTATAGACACAATCCTGTTGTGACAAGCCTGTTTTACTTCGAGGTTTACTCCTACTCATAAGGAAATTTATTGTTTAATCTCGTTCAAGTGCGATCTGTGCTTCTTCTTCGATTTGGCGACTTATTACAAAATATTTTACTACCTTGTTTTCTCTCATTCGTCTGATATGGTTATTACATTTTCTTTTTCTTTCTTGCACCTACTCATTAATTTTAAACTTATTATACTTTTAAAGACTAGTGTTCATAATGAAAATGTATTATTTAATTGATAATTGAAATTTTATGAGAATTCAAAATTTTAGTACAAAATATTTTTGCAGATAAAAACGGCACTGAAGACAAATGTCAGAAACCACTAGCACGTGTCACGCCCATAAAAAAATGTGATACAACCGACACATGTGTTACCACTCAGAACTCGACTGTTAGGAACTTGAACTCGTCTTTGAACTATCCATCAACATACCATTATAGCATAAGGAACCGTACTAATAAGAACAATAGGGATCTGGTACCTGAGGAGGAAGACGGTACAGACTATTCGCCTGACCCTTTTGAAGATTCAGGTAGTGCGTACTCCCCTAGTTCAGATGGGAGTAACTCTAGTTTGGATGTTTCAAAAGAAAATGTGACAAGTCCTATTACTGAAGACCATAATAAAGAAGACACTCCGTTAACCCAGCGTATAGTGGCTCAAAATACCAAAGATGATGTAGAATTATGCCCAGTGTCAGTAGCCGAGACGAGAAAAGAGAGAGAAAATAATGGAAAGAGAATACGAGATAAAGGACACTCATGCTATTTTTGTCAAAAAATAATATGCAACAACTTTTCTAGACATGTTGAGAAACATCATGAAAATGAAACGGAGGCTGCTAGAATCTTAGCTATGCCCAAAAACTCTAAAATACGACGGGACGCATTCGCCAACTTAATAAGATATGGAGACTTTTACCATAATTGCGACGTCCTATCTTTGAAAGAAGGGGAACTTATTTTAACTAGGAGACCTACTACCAAGGAAAAAGCATTTATATCATACTCGGATTATGGTCCCTGTCCTGAATGCTTAGGGTTTCTTCTCAAGAGACAGCTCTGGCATCACTTACGATATACATGTCCTTCAAAGTCGAAGAACGATGAAGATTCTGAAAGAGCTTCGGGAAAAGGTCCTATCGTAGAAAGTGCAGCACTATTAAATGGTATTTTAGGACATAATTTCACACCTCGATTCTTAGACATCGTGAACCATTTTCGAAATGATGCAATTTCCAGTAGATGCAAAGAAGACAATACAATCATGCTTTATGGAGCATTCCTGTATGAAAAATATAGCTGCACGCAATCGGAACTTATAAGGCAGTCTATGAGACAGCTGGGGAGATTAACTCTAGAAATGAAGAGGAAAGGAGAAAGTTTCCAAAATTTAAGTGAAGTCCTTGTTCCCCAGAAGTTCGACTTGATTGTTAATGCAACCAAGGTAAGTCTGTTAAACACTATATAGACTTACGTTTTTAGAATTGTTCTGATTTAATTGAGAATAAATTTCATTTAAGCTATATAATCACTACACATATTTTTTTTTTATAGGAAATTTGTATAGTAACTAGTGATCCAACAAAAAGGCAAGAATATCAAATCCCATCTCTAGCTCTCAAAATAGGATATGCCATAAAAAAGTGTGCATCGATTGAACGAGGACAATGCCTAAGACGAGGAGATCTGAAAAAAAATAGACAACTTGTTGCATTCCTTCATTTATTGGACCTAGAATGGAGTGTTAGAATTTCATCTAATGCACTTTCTACCTTGTATTCCAGAAAACAGAACGCAGAGGACTTGCTTCCAATTACTAGTGATCTGATTAAGCTAAATAGCTTTTTAGACTCTAAAATAAGGGAAATAAGGAAAGACCTTTCTTCCCTAAATTATAGTAAACTTGTCTCCCTTACATTAGCTAGAATCATAATATTCAACAAAAGGCGTTCTGGGGAAGCAGCAAAAATGACTCTTAGCCAATATTCGTCAAGACCCAACTGGAAAAATTTCGGAACAGAGGAACTGAAAAATTCATTGACTCCTCTAGAAAACAAAATTGCATCTTCGTTAACCATGGTAAAAATCATGGGCAAACGTGGGAGAATAGTGCCTATTCTACTTACCAGTGAAATAAAAGAAACAATTGATTTGATCATATCCCAACGTATACAATATGGAGTCCTTAGTGAAAATCCATATGTTTTTGCCATTTCAAAAACAACAGGAAGTCACATGAGGGGACATGATTGTCTCAAAAAGTGGTGTGAAGAAGCAGACCTTAATGCACCTGATTTAGTGACCAGCACTAAACTAAGGAAATATGTAGCAACTGTGTGCCAAATATTCAATCTAAATGAAAATGAATACGATTGGCTAGCTCGCCACCTGGGTCATGATGTTCGCGTTCATAGGGAATTTTACCGTCTGCAAGAAAACGCAGTCGAGCTTACAAAAGTAAGTCGTTTACTCCTAGCGGTGGACCAAGGTGAAGCTCACAAATTTGCAGGAAAGGCACTAAAGGACATAAATCTCACAGGTATTCGTAAGTTCTTAGTTGAAATTTTAGAACGCACTTAGTTAGTACCAACTTGTATTATATAATTTTTTTTTAAGATATGGATGGCATAGAAGACAAAGAGGCTGACTGCATAGAAGCAAATAATAGTAACGTTGGGGAAGATGAACAGAATGAAAATATTGCTTTGCCTGAAATAACAGGTAAGGACCGATATGTAACTATTTTTTAATTATAAAATCGAACAATATTTAGAACTGAAACTTTGGGTGACTTTTCAATGCGTTGATTACTAAAAGTCCTTTACTGAACAGATTCTGTGAACAATATACTTCCCAAAATTCATGCAGAATTTAAATTTATTAGAAAACACAATTCTTTAGATTTTCCTTTTCTATCGAATCATCAAATTATTTTTCGAATCGCATATTAAATAAATGGCATCTTCAGATTTGCTAGTTACGCCCAATCTTTTATCGATATTTTTCATGATCATTTTGCACAAAAATGGTTTTGATTCATTGATGCAATATTAGAATTCTTTTTTTAATTAATAAGTGATTTTAGTAACGCATACGATTGAATCGTGCCGCATAGCAATTAAATTACTACCTGAAGCATTTCGGTCATCAAAGTTGACCTCCTAAACAGCCTGTGGGGTTTTTTAAGTGGATAATATGATGATAAGCGGTTTCAAAGTCACCGAGTCACAATAATTTAATTGCTGCATTAGCAATTTCCTGGTACTGTACTCTCTCGTCTCAGTCTACAGAACTGGTTCCCGATAGTGTACTCGTATTCAAATTTCATAAACCCTGTGAAAACAGACACCAGCGCAGTATTCAACGCGCGTCTTATAATTCTTTTTCAGCTATTCACAGTTTAATAGTACCATTTTATTTACTTGTAGATGGGGGAGCTGGAGCAGTGCACAGAAATGATCCAAAAAAGAAATGTGTTAGCTTCAAGCGCAGGCCATGGACCACCGAAGAAAAGGAAATAATCCTAAAGGAGTTCAAATCACTTATAAAGAGGGGCTCCCTGCCAGGAAAAGAGCAATGTACCAAGTTATTAGAGGAGCAAATAGTGTTCACAGGAAGAAAATGGACCGATGTGAAATTTTTTGTTAAAAACTATTTACAAAAATTAAGAAAAATAACGAATACATTTTCTGATTAGGCGGCGTTAAAGTATTACGTAACGCAATGTTTTGCAAGATTTTTGGCCCCCCTCCCTCCATGTAACGCGCCGTCACACTCTTGTGTGCCCATGAGTAACCATGTTTACCTAAAAGTACCTAAATTACCTAAAAGTCGGTAAAATAACTTTTTTTAATATTTTAATCACATTTTCGGTAATATTAAATAAAACAAAAGATTTCGAACTCGCTATAATTAACTTTGATTACTAATATTACAATATTTTAGGTTTTCCTTACTTGGTTCCGCGTTACATTTATTTTTGGCTGCATCCCTTATTATTCTTCTCATGCAATCTTATATCAACTTTTTTAAATAATAAACTTATAAATTAACATTTTTATTTCTACATTTGGCAATACAATTAGAAACGGAAACGTAACTGAAGTAAAACATTCTATCTTCTTTCGGTGCCATATAAGATAACCCTAACATTGGCAATTACATTGGCGAATTGTTCACGGTCTTTATCTAATCGAAATAGTTTTTCGGTACTCCGTTTTCCTATCCAATCGCAAATGTTCTTAAGCCATGACATTTTGCTTCCAATTCTTCTGCTGATCTTGATTTGACCGTTTATGATGAGCTGAAGGATTCTGTATCCGTTTTCTCGGAGACCATGCAACAGGCATAAAATAGTTCTTTTATTCCAGGTCCAGGGGGTTTCGGGGCATTCTTCTCTACAATTACATCTCAAATGCCTCTAGGCGATTGATCAGCCTTCAGAGTCCAGGTCACGGTGGTTTGTAACAACGCTGACAAAATATATCATTTGATAAATATTTGACGTAATTTTGAGGTTAAACTGTGGTCACAGAAGAATGATCTCATTTTTCAAAACGTTCGAAACAAACTAGATGCTTCCATTCTGCATTTGATTTCTTGACTTGGGTCTAGTTGATCTCTATTGTAGCATACCAGATATTTAAAGTGAGTAACTGTCTCAATTTTTTGTATAACTATTTGTAGGGAAGCATTGTCGTAAGGTTGGCGATTGAAATAATAAATTTTGTCTTCCTGTCGTGAAGATTTAGTTTTAGACCCCTTTCTCTTCCTGTCGTGTTTACTCAATACAAAAACTTATGAATGTCCTGGAGAATATCGCATAAGATAACAGTGTCATCAGCATATCTAAGATTATTGTTCAGTTCACCACTGATTTTTACTCCCAAAATCTTTATTTTGCAAAGCCTGTTTGACAATTGTACCCGAATAGATATAGTAGTAGTATTATACCCGAATAGAATAGTATCACAGCGGGATAGAATACATCATATCTGTCGCCTCTTTGAATGTAAAATGCATTGATTAATGTACTATCGGCTGGTACGACTACTTCCAATATACGTTTTCTATGATGTGTAAATCTCTATCATCAATGCATTTGATTCTTAATGTGTTCAATAGTGTTCCAAACTTACTTTGGAAAAGTATATTTAAGCCAAGAAAGCCTAACAAGTACGCAGCGCATTCCTAAATCCAATCTGAATTTCACCTAGCTCCCTTTTGTAATGAAAAATGCGAAGAAAAAAATGTGTGGCTCATCAAACAGTCAGTGTAGCTAATCTGCATTCGTCGTATTTTTTTGTCCCTATTTCTTCGAAATTGCTAAAAAACAAACTTCAGCCAATCCTCAGTTATTCTACCAGTAGTATAATATACATCATTAAAAAGCTTAACTAGAGCACTGATGTAGTCGTGTTGTATCATTTTTAAGAGTTCAGCTAAAATGTTGTCTGGTCCAGTTGTTTTCTTGGATTTGACTGATTTTATTGCATGAAGAAATTCAAATTTCTTCAATTTAATCCTTCGGTTCTTTAAACCTTCGACTTGAAACTTCAGGTCCTTCTTGATTTACTTTGCTTTGTATGTTTTTCCTGCCACCTTAAAAAAATTCAGTTATATAATTAGTCCATGTTTAAATATTTCTCGTTCATCAATGATATCTTTTCCTGCATTAGCTACTACAGTATTAGTGTTTTTTTTATGATACAGACCCGCAAATTTACGAACATTGTTGTGCTGCAAATTGAACATGTCATACTTCTTTTCTAATGTTTTCATTTCTAAACATATATCTGCCATCCACTTTTCTTTAGCCGCTCGAATTTTTTGTTTTATTTCTCTTTGTTTTCTTCTGTATTCGTCGGGCTTGTCCTTGTATTTTGTTCTTTGTTCTATTAGGTCTAATAATTCCTCCGTCATGCATTGAATCTATTAGTTACACTATATTCTTCTATTATCTTGGTCATCTGTTCACGAAATAAATTCTTTTTTTTTTAACATTTTTGGTTGTTCTCATTTCTTTCATATAATTGTAGACCATTTCATAATTTTCTATTTTACTTTTGTTAACGTCCGAAATAGTAAAATTCTTTAGCTGATATTTATTCTCTATTCGTTTTAGTCTGACTCTTTCATCGGCGATTAAAGGGTTGTGATCAGATCCATTATCTGCTCCTGAGTATCCCATATTATGTTTTTAAGGTCGCATTGTAGTGATAGTCAAAAGAAATCGTAAGGCACCTGCTTACATTATTTCAACAACCTTATTAGAAGTTGTGAAAACTTGCATGATCCTTTATCTAACTGACTAGACAGAAAAACAGTTTCAATATACTTCTCGAGTGGTAGCAGCAGCATTCGTACGCACATTTAACCACTTGCCAGAAATATTACGATTTACGGTCGTGAGTGCTATACCATTCCAGATTAGGTTCTGCTGAATCCTGCAAGCTCTATTTAGGCCTTCTATGTTCCACTGAAACAGCTTCATTGTCAATTTTCACGTTTTATTTTGACAATTTTGTAGAATGAATTAAATTTAATAACACTGACCACAGCAACGTGTTTCTGTGTATTACCTACAAAGAAAACAAAATAAAAAGGGCGTATAATACAGTCGAAGGATTCCTCGTAAAACATAAACAAAAGGAACATAATAAAAATATGGTACAAGTCATTGGAGGGATTCCCCTTAAAGATAAACGAAACGAATTAACAACCGGGGAGATTTCTCCATAGCTTTTTTATTTACAAGACTCCCCTCCCCCTTAATAGCGGTTGTTTCGACTGATTTCAACTAAATGTTTATTAAAATACCTGGTTTTATGAAATCAAAACCAGGTGAAATTTTCTAAAATTCAATATTTTTCTTTATGTGCCGTTTTATACCGAAGGTTAACGACCATCAAACGATAGGTTTATCTGTTTTGTGCCACATGTATTATGTTTAAAGTTTAATAAAGTAACATTATCGAAAAACTTATTTTGTTTTATTTTCCATAATTGTGGTTAATTCGACAACACGTTTTAGAAAAGACAAAGGCCTAACTACATCCTTAGCTTTGTTGTTTTGTTTTAATTGTGTTATTTTAAATACATGCTCTTAGTATAATATTCGGATAAATAAACAGTGAAAGCTTTAAACAGTTAAAGTGTTTCCACAGTAATTGTTTCCAAGAACAATTAGTCTCTCTAAATTATGTTGTGCTGTTGTAGAGATGTAGAAATCGTTTTTTTTTTTAATTCAAGTTGGATAAGAATGAAAACTTTTGTGCGACGGGCCGTCTAAAAAATTCGACGCATTCTTCTCCAGCACCATATCTCAAAGGCATCAATTTCTTGATGAAGATGTCTAAGTTTCTGCCCCATATAAAAATATTTAGAATGCAGGTACATTCACAAGTCTCATTTTGATTGTTTGAGAGATAGATCTATTTCCAAACTTAACTTAGGCGACTTATCGTATTTTTTGCCATATGCACATTTAGCGTTTTCGAGTTTTTGCTTTGCAGTTACCATTATCACTTCTACTAGATCCGAGATAGTTAAAACTCTCTACTATCCTGTAAGTGCTTGTTCAGCTGAATAGTCTTGAATTTGTCATCAATATCTTCATCTTGTGTATATTAATTTAAGACCAACT
>OU898278.1:61651186-61682004 GCA_918026665.1 Diabrotica balteata
GGATATAATGGACAAAAAATCCGGTCAAATGCCAAAAAAAAAAAAATAAATAAAAACGTACGAATGAAAACATTTACTGTACGCCAGTAAATAAATAAGTTTAAATTTTTGCAATCCTAAATTAAAGGTTTTACAAAAGTTGGAGTCTGTGTCTGGAACGTCTGTTTCTGACACAAAAAACAAGAGCAAAATAAATAAATTTTCATTAATGTGTGATGAAGGAGAGAACAGCAATCTCAGAAAACGAATGAAATTGGCTCCTGAAACTTTACTGAAAGAAGCAATCTTAAAATGGTACGGCCAGCAATGTTTCAGTGAAGTGCCAGTCCGGGCAGTCGAATTGAAATCTGCTGGAATTAAATTAGCAAATCATACGGACATACCATTTAAATTAAGTGCTGGATGGCTCTGGCGCTTTCTCAAAAACTTCAAGTGCAACAAAAGAAGAAATGGAACTTTTGAGGCAAAAATTAGTGAAACATATCAGTAATGAAATGCTATTAGAATCTCAGATTTGTAATCCTGATGAAACTGGTTACTTATGGCGTACTTTACCTAAAACAACACAAGCCTCCAAGTATGAAAAATACAATTCTAGAAGAAAAATCAGCAAAGACAGGGTATCGGCACTGTTTTGTGCTAACGCCGATGTATCACATAGATAGAATCCTGTAATGTTTGGCAAATCTCGTAAACATAGAGTTTTAAGATATATAATGCGTCATCCGTGCGTTTCATATTATAGCTCCAAAAAGTGAAAGATGGTTTACCTGGTTTTTGACAAGCAAAATACAACATCGCTTTTACAGTCCATAAATCAGGGTATACTTTTGGCAACCAAACGAATATATCGCAGACATTTTTAGACGCAGTAATGGTTGCACAATGGAGATATTGTAGAAGATACAAGAGGACAGCGGATTTGCAAAAATTAAGGTCTTACAATTTAAAATCAAAAATTTTTAATTTTGCTGTAGCATGGAGGAAGTGAAAGAGCAAACATTAAAAAAATAGTTGGAAGAATTTGTTTGATGCCCAAGATGTAGACACAGATTTAGAAGGTCTGGAAGTTACTGGATTTCTGTGGGACAATGTATAATAATGCCGGAGAACATGTAGCTGAGGAAGACGTTTTACAATGGCTAGAAGTCGATGAAAGTGACCCTAGGTATAACATCATGATTGAAAGTGAAATAGCAGATGAAGGTATGAACCAAAAAATGGGGATTGAAGTAAAGATAGCGAAAAAGACGACAAAACAACACTGCTTAAAATGACGTTATCAGAAGAAAGATCGCATCTCGATGATCTTGTAACATTTATTAATTCTTCATCATATAAGAAGTTCAACTGTATTTTACGCATTTTCATAATTTTGGAAAGTTGATTATAAAAACAGCAAACATCGAAAGTGCAACAAACGCTAATAAATTTCTTTTTCAAAACAGGATTACCGACAGCAAGCGCGTCGATATCAAGCGCAACGTCACTTCACGACGAACGTCCAAAAACAATTAAATAGAATTTTGTTTTTATTTTGTATTTTTTATATAATATATCTAAATACGCTACATACATATTTTTATATAACGGACTTTCGGCTTTAACGGACACCCCGTCCCCCCTAATAGTCCGTTATATCGAGGTTTTACTGTACTTGAAAAATAAATTTTGAATATGAAGGACAGTAAGAAAAGCTAAATACCATATATATGTTTTAAATTTTATCATTATTATCAAATTTTAGCGACTATTGTGAGTTATTTAACTTGGTAATTTAAACGATTTATCGCAAGATTTGCATCCGACCAGCTTGAAGAGAAAAAATGTGGAATTGTTGTTGGTCATATCCTCACTATACTTTTTCGGACACGTGGAAACTGTTTTATTTTTAAGTGAAGAATTTTCGAGTCAAGTGAAATAAAATGTTTTTTAAACAACTTCTTGACTTACTGGAAATGGAAATTTCAAAACGCTAATCTTGGACCTTTTTTAAACAGAATGGGATATCCTATGATACCCTATTTTTAGAGCTCTATACAATAACTTAAAACACAAATCAAAGCGTTGCCACAAAAATGACGGCTGTCAAATTTGAGCGTTTTTTTACATTATGCCGTTTTTGACTCAACGGCCAATCATCAAAACACTAGCAATTATTGTTTACTTTGTAATCTGATGGAGATTAGTATCAAATGGCATTTTAAAATTCAAATTGAATCAGGCTCTGTATGCTAGACAAACCCATTATAGACCCGGATTTTTTTTACCAATTTCCTAACGTGATTTGATACCGCTATAGCAGTTATAAAAACCCATTTCTCAGAAGGATTTATACATTTATAAATAAAGTATGGAACATTCCATTTAAAAACAATGTTCAAAATCTGTCAATGTTCCTCAAGAAACAACTAAACGTTTGTAGAAAAAATAATAATAACAAAATAAATAAACAAATCGATATCGCGTTATAAAGCGATTTAAACAAAAATATGAACTTAAACGGCTCCTAGATCGTCTTTTTAATAGTAGGGATTTTATGTTCAGTAGGGTCAAGAAATAAGCAGGTATCAAAATGATGTCAATATTAAAGGTCTTTCTTTAGCCGAGAACTTGAAATTTTCAACTATTGTTTTTGTGCTAAAATCTTTTCATGCATCAACGTTACCGAATTTAAGCTTGCTATTTGATAAGTAGGTAGGTACTTTTTAGAAAGTACTGTATAGAAATGTAAATACAATCGATTCAAAATCACTGGTCTAATTCTAAATTGACTTTGAATGAAATAAAGGACGACTTTTATACCGAAACGTGTGTTTAATGTGGCCCATATGTTGTATTGCAATTTCTAAAATTTTAGATTATTAACCTTATTTATCTGAGAAAACTAACTACGACAAATTTGTTATAGCATGAAAACTTAATAATTGTCCAATTTCTTCAAAAATGAATGGATATTCTGGTTTGGCGATTGTAGTTCGTGAATCTGGAATTGATTTTGAAAGTTCAATATTACAAACCCCTGAATGTTGATAAAACTCCTAGCTGCTAAATTAAATCAACTATGTGGAAATTACTTTTTACTGATGTTTCAGCCATTGGTTTCTTAAAGTACTGATCAAAATGAAAAAGAGAATTAATTTCATATTTGATATCTGTGATAGTTTGTCTGTTTTTACATGTAACTTGAGAGAAAGAGGTAGACTTTGCTACCAAACTATCCACATTTAAGAGAGGCGTATTTGAACACCTAATTGCTTCAAAATATTTATTAAGGACCACTGAAGCAATAAAACAATTAAGAGGTATTTTCCTTCGATTTATTTATACAATAGACTTAGGACTGGTTCAAACATTGACAATTATCGCAATTTTGGATGTTACATAAAGAGTTATAAAAAATATTAGCTTTACAGTGAGTGCGGGGAGGCAGTAACAGATATACATGAATAATGATAAAATCGAGAGAGACCAACTATATACGTTTTAACACAAAACACTGAGAAACACCGGCTCACGATAGCGCATCCGCGTCTTACGTACTTTTCGGGATCACACACACCCGGCCTTCACTTGCCGAGAGGCAAATTGGCACTGTGGTTGTGTGGTTCCTAAGTATATGACAAGGGGAGGACGGGTCCCTGATTTAGGAGATCAGTCGCACACACGTTAACACGATAGCTGACGACCTGAGAGCACAATTTGATAAAATTACTATGTGAGTACAATATTATATAGGTTGTTTTTACAACATACTGCCCCCCGTTGAAGCACTAGCTTTAACATTATAAAAATCATTAAAAAGAAAAGAGTACATAAAAAAAAACAAACAATATGAGTAATAGTATACAAACAACATATGAGTAAAAGTACTAAACCTAATAACATTAACATAATCCTTCACCAGGAAGGGGACACAATTTTGTTATCGTGCGTTTGAAAATCCCATCCTTAGTTTTAACAGATGCAATTCTCACTCGGCCATCTTTACCCGGAAAGACATCAATCACTCGTGCCAATGACCAGTAGAGAGGAGGGAGATTATCTTCTTTAACTAACACAAGGTCATTGGGTTCTAAATTTTTGAATGGGAGAAACCATTTTGGACGATTTTGAAGTCGATTCAGATAATCAGTCGACCACCTTTTCCAAAAAAGTTGCTGGAGCTTAGAGAGATTTTGCCAGATGCTAAGTCTATTTTCCGGGATAGATGTATACTCCTGGTCGGGTAGCGAGGTGAGAGACCTTCCAATTAGGAAGTGACCAGGGGTAAGATATGTGAAATCGGAGGGATCATTAGAGAGGGCACAAATGGGCCGAGAATTAAGTACGGCTTCAATTTGGGTAAGCACGGTACTGAATTCCTCGAATGTAATTTTAAGATTGCCCAACAATCTATAGATATGATGTTTAGCGCTCTTTATAGCGCTCTCCCAGAGTCCTCCATGATGAGGAGATCGAGGTGGTATTGTTTTCCACAGAATTTGAGAGGAGGCTAAAAATGCCTAAATAGAAGAGTTAGTTTCCTTATTTTTCAAGAAATTATAGAGTTCGAATAACTGATTTTTAGCCCCGAGAAAGTTTGTCGCATTATCAGAGAATATAGTCTGAGGGAGACCTCTTCGACTGATAAAGCGCTTGAGAGTAAGAAGAAACGCTTCTGTTGTGAGCCCACTGACTAATTCTATATGAACCGCACGTGTGGACATACAGACAAATAGAGCTATGTATGACTTTATCAAGGGAGCTTTACGAAGTTTAGAGGCCTTTATTAGAAAGGGACCACCAAAATCCAAACCTACATGAGCAAAAACTTGAGCAGAGCATAAGCGTTCCTTAGGTAAATCAGACATGATTTGAGCTAAGGGTTTAGCATTAAACTTGAAACAAACATGACATTCGTGGACTATCCTCTTAATCTCCCGTAGACCATTCAAGGGCCAATATCTAAGGCGAACTTGAGAGAGAGTATTCTGAGGACCTGCATGATGGAGCCTAAGATGTTCTTTTTTGAGAATTAGACGAACAACATGATTTTTCGAGGGGAGGAGGAGAGGATATTTTTGATCAAAGGTAACTTCGGAATGCCTAAGACGTCCACCTACACGGAGCATTTCATTTTTGTCAAGAAAAGTAGCAAATTGTAAGAGAGACTTATTAGATATAATCTTATTGCCTTTGAGATCAGCAATTTCTGAGGAGAAACTTGAGTTTTGCAATAATTTTATAATTTTCATTTCGGCATTTTGAAGTTCAGATACTTCAAGTGCACCGGATAATTTTTGAGTGCCAGACTTTGCGTTATTACCAAATCTGAGTACATAAGCTATAGTCCTTACATATTTCGTGAAACTGGAGAACCTTTCAGAAAGCATGACAAAGAAATCAAGCTGAGCACTTCGAGTGTGAAGAACAACTTTTCTTTCTTCAGGTAATTTATTAGAATTAAACTTCGGACTATATTCAGACAAATTTAGGTCAAATGTTTGCAAAAACTGAGGACCGTGAAACCAAAGAGTGGAGTTGAGTATGTTAGAGGGCATCATTCCTCTGGAGAGGATGTCAGCAGGGTTGTCTTTAGACTTTACGTGTCTCCAATGAGAGTGAGAAGAATTTTCTTGAATTTGAGCTACCCTGTTGGCGACAAATTGATTCCATCTGGAGTGATGTGATCTGAGCCACGCCAAAACTATCTCAGAATCGCTCCACATGTTTATAGAGGTAATAGAGGGCAATTTATCCTTTATGATATCAACCACCTTTGTGGTGAGCTTGCTAGCCAATAAAGCACCCATAAGTTCCAGCCTTGGAAGCGTTATGGTCTTTAAAGGAGCAATACGACTTTTCGAAGCAATGAGAGAGCACGAGATATTTTTTGATTTGTAGATAACCCGTATATAACAACAAGCAGCATATGCTTTCAAACTTGCGTCAGAAAAAGAGTGAATTTCAATAGAAGAAATTTCATGACATGAGAAAAGACATCTGGGTATGCTTATGTCTTTGAGAGCAGCGAGATCAGTTATAAACTTCAACCATTCATTTAAAATATTTGAATCCACGGAGTCATTCCAATTAATTTTAGAAATCCAAATTTTTTGCATAATAATTTTAGCAAGAACAGTTACGGGATTAATGAGCCCTTGTGGATAAAAAATTTGAGCGATAATAGAGAGTACTTCCCTTTTTGTGTAATTATCCTTTATTGATAATTGAGGTACCGAAATTGAAAATGTATCAGTACTGGGGTTCCAACAGAGACCTAAAACCTTATTAGAAGCATTCTCTGGTGAAATAACATAGGCAGAGTTTGTAGAGAGACTAGAAACATTTTCCAAAAACACTTTTGAATTAGAGCACCATTTATGAAGAGAAATGCATGCCTTGTTGAGTAGGTCAGTTATCTCATTATGAGCCTTAAGAAGAGTTTGCGTGTCATTGGCCCCATATAGAATGTCATCTACATAGCAGCCTGTTAAGAGAGCATCGGAGGCCAATGGGTAGTTGTTTTGATGAGTTTTAGCTAATTCCATCAAACAACGAGTACTTTGAAAGCTTGCGCTTTTTGTCCCATAAGTTACGGTTTGAAGCTCAAGACATTCGATGTCCTGTTCTGGAGAATCCCGCCAAAGGATATTCTGCAGGAATGTGTGATCAGGATGAATTTGTACCTGCCTGTACATTTTTTGTATGTCGGAAGTGAAGACATAGGTATACAATCTAAACCGAAGGAGAATGTCGAAAAGTTCAGGCTGAAGAGTTTTTCCTTTCAACAGGATGTCATTAAGAGAATAGCCAGTGGAACTTTTCATGGAGCCATCAAAAACCACCCGTAATTTGGTAGTTAATGATTCTTCTTTTATGACAGAGTGATGAGGTAAAAAGTATTTATTTTCTAAGTGCACATTTGTGAGAGAAAGAGGAACCTTTTTGGCATGTCCAAGAGAAACATATTCATTGATGAATGCTTTATATTGAGCGTATACATTTTCGTGTTTTAAAAGTTTATTTTCTAAACTAATAAACCTTTTCCTAGCCATATTGTAAGAATTGCCCAGCATTTTATGTGCTGTTTCAGAAATGAGAGGAAGTTTTACCTGAAACCGACCAGAAGGTAGAATTTGAGTTGTTTCAGTGAATATTTGTTCAGCCAGATCCTCAGAGGATGAGATTTTAACAGAGGGGGTCACTTCTTCGACTTCGAAGAATTGTCGAATTATATCATCGAGCTTATCTTCCTCAGATGTGGACTGGACAAATAAAGAGACATTTGACTGTGTAGGGGACAACTGTGAGTGATAAATTCCTTTGTGAAGTGCGTAAGGAGGTAAAGAACCAAACATAATGTACCCTAAGTGTGTGTTCTGGAGAACAGGGAGTCCTTTACCTAAACGTATTAAACCATCCGATAACAACTCGCTATATATGTCACTGGCAAGAAGAAGATCTACATTTCCAGGGACAGAGTAGGTGGGATCTGCGAGAGTGACTGTAGAGGGGATATTAAATTTACTTCTGTTTATGGATACCTGGGGGAGTCTACAAGTTATGTTGTCTAAAATAGCACAGGAGATTTTGAAACCATTACCATTTCTTTTGTATGGAAAAATTTCTAGATCGACCATTTTGTTCGAGAATGAACTATGTTCAGAGATAGTAGAGATTTGTAACCTTTTCCTGTAAGGAGAGAGATTTAATTTTTGAACCAAATCTTTAGAGACAAATGACGACTGAGATCCACTATCTAAAATACATCTAGCGTGTATGGGTACGCCATGCTTTGAATAAATAGTGACTAGAGCGGTTGCCAGCAGAACATCCTGCTTTATTGACAGAGCAGAGAGAGAAGTCATAACATTTGAGACCTGAGAAGTTTGAGATTCAGAGAGAGAGACAGAATTACTTGGACCGCCTTCACCATCAGACCAAGTATTTTGTACATTGCGAGAGGTTGCGTGATTTTGTCGTTGAAAAGATCTACTAGAAGAAGAGCTATTTTCATGATCATTGTGCAAGAGTGTGTGATGCCTTTTATTGCATATACTACATGAACGTTGAGACGAACAATTCTGAGAAAAGTGTTTAGTTCCTAAACAGTTGCGACATAGTTTGTTTTCATTAACAAATTTATACTTATCCTGTAAGAAAAGATTAGCAAATTTTGTGCATGCATAAATAGTGTGTGTAGCATTATTACAAAATACGCATGTTTTGGAGTACGACTTATTTTTATTACTTGCCGAAGAGAAGAGAACCGTTTTAGAGTGAGTTTTAATAACTTTTTTATCGTTATTATCTGACGAGTTTAACTTTTCCATAATGTCACACTTTTTTTCTAAAAAATCAAAGAATTGTTTTAGCGTGGGAATATCTTTTGACCCTAACTCGTATTCGAAAGACCGGTGAGTAGTAAAGTCCACTTTTTGCAAAAATATTTCTATTAATAAGAGATCCCAATGCTCGATGGGTACATTCATATTTTTTAGCGCGAGTAAGGTCTGTTTTGCGGTGACCAAAAATTCACGTAAGGCCTTTGCATTAGTTTTGACTAAGGATGGAACTTTCAAAAGACGCTGTATATGCAAACTAATTACGCGCGATTTGTTTTCGTAGCGATTTCGAAGAGTGTCTAACGCGATTTGGAAGTTTTCTTCTAAAACTTGGATGTTTTCTACCAACTGGAGAGGTTCGTTGCGTAGAAAAGATTTGAGATAAACAAAACGCTGGACGTTGTTGAGTTCCGGGTTATTAATAATTAACGTCTCGAAGAGCTGATAGAATGCACTCCATTCTGAGAAGCATCCTGAGAAAGTTTGAATTTTAATTTCGGGAAGAGTCACTTTAGCACTAGCTAAACGTGGAGAAGTGGAACTGGACTGGTGTGAAAGAGGTTGGAGCATCTCCATTCTATGTTGAAGACCTGCCAGAGTTGAGAAGTACTTTTCTTCAATTTCTTCCCTATCGCGTTCTTCAGTGTTTGCTTCGTCCAGTTCCTCAATCTGATCCATGAGGTCATCATATTTGGCGTAACAATTCGTTAGTTCAGTACGACGGAGTTGGAACTGCAAGGGATCCGTTTCTTGAGCAGAGTTATCCCTTAACCAATTAGAGATACGAGAGATTTTTGATTTTAACGGTTTGCGTTGTTTCTTTAATTGATCCATTGCGGTTAGAGATGTATCGAAAGCTTTGCGAGATATTTATCTATGAGAGATACACGAGAAATAAAAAATTTTAGAGTCTAAAACACAGCTTAGTCCACCCCGTATAATAAACAAGAGTCTCAGAAAATAATGTCTGTACGAATACTGCGAAATATAAACTCGTCCTGTATACTAATAATATGCGTTCGAACTTTTGAATGTCCCTGTACGCGTGCTTATAAAAATATATCTTGGAACGAACTCACCAAATAGAAATGAAACTAAAATTCATAAATCCATAGTCACATCACATGTGTCTTTTCAGCAATTTTACTTGATACCGGCCGGCGCGAAGCGATAATATCTTATCTAAGAATGTTTGTGGATGCACTTCAAACACTTGGGTGGTGACGTAATGTTCCATGTGCCCTGAGATTGTTATCTTATGTTTTTATGCGAAGTTCTATTTTGTGAAGAGCACTTAGTAATGGGTTTTATTTTAATTTTTGTGGGAAAAGAATTAAATAAGAGAAAATTAATTTGATTTATGAAGATAGAGTAATTGCGATAAACAATATGCGGATCGAAGAGAACACAGGTGCGATAAAAACAATATCCGGATCGAATAGACCACAAATGAGAGAAAGAGGTAGACTTTGCTACCAAACTATCCACATTTAAGAGAGGCGTATTTGAACACCTAATTGCTTCAAAATATTTATTAAGGACCACTGAAGCAATAAAACAATTAAGAGGTATTTTCCTTCGATTTATTTATACAATAGACTTAGGACTGGTTCAAACATTGACAATTATCGCAATTTTGGATGTTACATAAAGAGTTATAAAAAATATTAGCTTTACAGTGAGTGCGGGGAGGCAGTAACAGATATACATGAATAATGATAAAATCGAGAGAGACCAACTAGGTATATACGTTTTAACACAAAACACTGAGAAACACCGGCTCACGATAGCGCATCCGCGTCTTACGTACTTTTCGGGATCACACACACCCGGCCTTCACTTGCCGAGAGGCAAATTGGCACTGTGGTTGTGTGGTTCCTAAGTATATGACAAGGGGAGGACGGGTCCCTGATTTAGGAGATCAGTCGCACACACGTTAACACGATAGCTGACGACCTGAGAGCACAATTTGATAAAATTACTATGTGAGTACAATATTATATAGGTTGTTTTTACAACATAACTGATGTCAATGGGAATGTTTAGCCAACGTTAAGCAATTCAATGCTTTTATGATGTATGGCAGTAGCCGCAGCAGTACCCTTGACAGTTTCCAACATGAATCAACATGTTATCAAATCTGATTATGATATTTCATGACTAATTCGCCTTCGCATTCTAGTTCCAAGACTATTATCTATTGTTGAGTATAATTTTGGCTACCATATTCGTTATGGTGACTATTTGCACCAGCTTTAAATAATGATATAGTCAATTTTCCGTACCTTTGCCTTAAATTTTTTAGCCATGATGTTCTGCTACCAGGAGCATGGTTACCTTGGATCTTTCCCTGATGAATGATCACATGCAAAAGTTCATATTTTTAAGGATATCTCGTAATGTGCCAAATATTCCAGATTGCATTTCTTTATTCAATTGACCAATTGTGTTGTTTAGTTCAGCTATCTAAGGAGCTACTGATATATAACTCTGTCGATCCATAGCACTGGAAAGATATAGCAACATGCCATACGTACGCGAAGATCAATTCTAAGATCGCATTTATTGCTATTTAACATAAAAATGCTGCGCTGCTGCATCGCTTAACGTTTGCTTGACGATTCGAATTGTTTTCTAATTTCATCTGTATTTTAATCTTTTCACACTGGTCTGCTAATACTGGTAGCAGTTATCTTGCGCTTATTACCATGTTATTATCTAGATACATTAGGTCTAATCTCCGAGAAACCAGTCATCTAATGACACTTTCTAAACATTAATTTTTCAAATTTAGGGCAAATTGATATAAAGAAAAATCATTGCTTTCATAAATCAGACTATTATTTTCGGATAATTCAGATTTTCACAGCCGAAAACTCTGCGTTTATGTCCTGAGCGATTGAAAAGCCGGAGTGTGCTATTGATAAAACATAGCTAGTGATAGATTGCTCTGATAAGCTAAATTTGTTTTAGACCAAAACCTCTATAAGGTTTTACCAACACCACCTGACTAGGTGTTTGAAATAAATAAATATTTATGTTAAATACCCCAATATTTGTATATTATAATATTTTACAATGCATATGTAGGGAAATAATGTGGATATTTAGAGCAAACTAAGCTTATTTATCAAATACGAATGTTATAAAACCTACTATTCTTTAAATTAGACCTGCTTGGAGGACAATGTGACAAATGCATTACAGAAAACAGAGCTGTATTACAAAAAGAAATCGGGAAACGTAACAGATTGCTTTTATAATCAGATCAAAACTTGAGGTCCCTTAAGTTAGCGGGGACACATGAGCGGAATCCAATTTAACCTACGTCATATTTTTCACCCATATTTCACTAATTTATTACCAATTCGATAATTTTTTAATATTCAAGCTAGCAAAATTCTAAAAGCAATATTTATGATATCCTACAGTGTTTTGTTACGTATTTACAAATTTTTTACCACCCTAGTAAGTATTCACCTCTCCATTACCTCGTACGAGAAGTCAATAAGTATGTTATGTTAAAATTTAAGGTAAAAAATCTTCTTTTACCATTTCACTGTCCTCTACTTATAACTGAAATAAAAAAAGTATTTTATTAAATTTTTACTTGGCCAGCCTGATAATTTTCCACTCCTAAACCAATCTTATTTGAAAACGTTCCCGCTAGCTTAATATTCGAGTCAGTGGAGTTAGAAAAATATGTGGTACTTTTGAAATACCATAGTGTTTTGCTAGGCTTTTACGAATTTATTACTACCCTAGTAATTTTTTACTCCTCAACTTACCCCTATAGAAGTCAATAACTATGTTATGTTAAAATTTAAGGTGAAAAAATATTCTTTTAAAATTTCACTGTCTTCTACTTATAACCAAAATAAAAAAGTGTTCCGTTTTCAACAAAATTTGACTACCCTGTAATTTCCGTTGAATATTCTTTAAATAATTATCTCCTAAAATGGTTTCCAAATAATATAAATTATTTATGCTATACAACTAATACTCTAAACAGTATGTTCTGACCAATCTTTAATACCCTTCTTCTTTAAATATTATAATATTTAATACCTAAACTATTTTCGAAATTTTCAGGTAGGTAAACATAATACAAATCTTTTAATCTTTTAACAATAGGTGCCCAAGGTGTCTCGTTCCGCCTTTATAATTAGCCAATTAATGTAATAGTCGTAATAAAACTATTGCATATTGAATATTTCTTACCTGGTTATCATTACGTGAAATATAATAATTCAGTTTTATTTACTAAAACTCAACTTAATTTGAGTTATTTTATATTTATAAAAGGGTACTAGCGACTCTAATCCCAGTAAATATTTTAAAACAGTTAAAATTTATAATTTTAAAACAGTTAAAATTTATAAGTACTTTCATATCTTCAACATTTAAACATTTAAAAAATATATATTATTTAACACAGAATAATATTTCAGAATGCTTTTCAATTAGGGTAGTCGAGAAAAAAATTACTAGTCTGGTAAAAATATAGTAAAAATCTAGCAGAGCACTTTTGTATTTC
This sequence comes from Diabrotica balteata, assembly GCA_918026665.1. Classification (NCBI taxonomy): domain Eukaryota; kingdom Metazoa; phylum Arthropoda; class Insecta; order Coleoptera; family Chrysomelidae; genus Diabrotica; species Diabrotica balteata. The sequence continues at coordinate 61,664,054 of OU898278.1, forward strand.
CAAAAAGATTTTGCATTTACCTAGAGTGAATGTGTAGCTCGTGGAATATTTTCCAATAACTGTGGCTTAAGGCGTCAAAAATTATAAGGGGAAGTCAAATTCAGTATAAACTGAGCAAGCAATTTATACTTTCAGTTACAAGTGGAGTACAGTAAACTTGTAAAAATAGATTTTAAATCACCTTAAATTTTAACCTAGCAGAATTATTGACTTCTCATAGAAGGTAGTTGAAGGGTGAAAAATTACTAGGGTGGTAATAAATAAGTAAAATCTAGCACAACGGTGTAGTATTTCATATTTTCGAAAAGATTTTTCTTTTGTATTCAGCTAGCGTAAATGACATGTGACTGGTAGAATTGGAGTAGTTGGTTAACATTTAGTAAAAACTAACAGAGCAGATTCTTATTTTAAATAGAGTACAGTATAATTCCAAAAAAAAATGTCTTCACCTTAAATGTTAACTTAGCAGAATTATTGACTTCTCACAAGGGTTTGTCGGGGGGTAAAAATTACTATAGTGATAATAAATTCGTAAAAACCTAGCAGAACACTGTGGTATTTCAAAATTTTCTTTTTAAATCCACTGGCGCGAATATTAAGCCAGTGGAAATGTTTACAAATAGGAATGGTTTAGGGGTAGAACATTATCAAGGTGGACAACTTTTAGTAAAAAGTTAACAGAACAGTTTTTCATTTCAGTTATAAGTGAAGGACGGTGCAATTGCAAAACAAAATCTTTTTACTTTAAATTTTAACCTAACGGAATTATTGACTTATCCCAAGGGACAGGTGAGTTGTGAATAATTACGAGGATGGTAATAAATTCGTAAAAACTAAGCCAAACTGTGGTATTTAAAAATTATTTTTTTAAATTCCGCTGGCTCGAATATTATGCTAGCGGGAACGTTTCCAAATAAGAAAAAAAATTTTTACAGCACATTTTAACCTAACAGAAATATTGACTTCTCACTCTCTCAGGGGTAGGTAAGGGCCAAAAAATTACTAGGGTGGTAATAAATTTGTAAACACTTAGCAGAACCCTGTGGTATATCATAAAAATATTTTTTTGGAAATTTGTTAGCTTGAATATTCAGCAAGGGGAATCGCTCCCATTAGGATAGGTTTGGGGGTGAAAAATTATTGGGCTAGTAATAACACTAGACAAAAATGGGTAAAAATGAGCCATAGGCAAAAAGCTTTTTTTTTAATTCTGCTAGCTTGAACCTTAATTCTGTAGAATCAATAAATTGGTTATGCTCATGTGTCCCTGCTAGCTTAGGGGTCCTCAAAGCTTGCCAAAGAAAGAAAAAATAATTCATTGTTACCGTTCAAATTAATTTGACGAATTTTATATGTATATACCAACTGCCAATAAAAAGTATGGAATATATGGTTTTTTACTACGCGTAGTACTAAATGTAGGGTGAAAATCACTTATAGAACAAAATTATTTCGGTCCTTGTTTAAAAAAATTATAAAATTGCTGGAACACGTCTATTATAAATGTGCGCTTTTTAAATATAATGTACAAGTTAACTCACGCAAGTCTACCATAGTCCAAAAGCTTTGTTTTCATGGAACACCCTATATATTTATATATTCCTAAAAGCTCCTTAAAAACTTGACCTCAACGAACTATATCATTTAAAGTATATTATGAACATTACAGGTTAGGTAGTATGTTGAAATTATATAGTGTGAAAACCACTTAGGGAATACAATTGTCTTTGTCCTTACTTTAGAAAATTATTAAAAACGGCGAAACAGGTCAACTTTTAAATTCAAATTTACATTTTTCAAACATAAATTTAAATGTACAGGTTAGGTTGAGTCACGCATGTCTAGCAGAGTCCATTATCTTTATTTTTAGTGGAACACCCTGTATATTTATATGTTTTTTAAATTTCTTTAACAAGCTGATTATATAATGTATGATTTGTTATGAATATTATAAGGTGAACTTTTAAAATTGTATATAACATTTGTCAAGAAATTAAATACAACACTCAATATATTGATACTTAGTTCACAAAATGGATGTCTGTAGAGGTTTGAGATTATTAAAAAAAGCAACATTTAAAGTATAATTAATGATTAATTTAAAATTTTTGTTTATTTAATGTCTTCACAAAAATTATACATAGTTTCAAAATTTCAGCTTGAATTATTCATACTAGACTCTACATAATGTACTTTTTTGAGATGAGGCTATAGCTTCTAAAAACATAAAAATATACAATGAAAACTAAAGATGAAGCACTATGCTAGACTTACATGAATCATCCTGTACATTTAAATTATCTATTTAAATGTTTAAACAGTGCACATTTGAATTTAAAAGTAGACAGCTCCCATCGTTTTTAATAATTTTCTTATAAATAAGGACACAAAAAATTTTATTCCATAAGTGATTTCCACACTGTATAATTTTAAAATTCCACCCTGTATTACTCATAATAGACCCTACATAATACCATAATACATGATACACTGTCGTGCACTAAATAAAAAAATTTAATAGTAACCAACTGAGTATCCCTATCACAGAAAAGGTAAAACAGAAACTTGTTCCTATAACAAATATGGCAACATGGCCTTCAAACACACTGTCTATTCAGCCATACTTGTGGCATACCGAAACACAGATATTCGTTACGGATATATTTGTGGCATCTTTTTCACACAGTTTCTGATTACGAAATAATTGTGGAATCCGGTGCCACAATTATATTCGTCGATAATATTCATACCATGGAGTGTATCGAAATAATTCCTATCCATAAACACTCTGCTCGAAGGGTGCCAGTATCATAGTATGTTTACTGCGATTTGCCACAATTGAGGATATAGTATGCGATGCCACAAATATTGCGAAACGTGTATAGGTGTGTGTGTGTGTGTGTGTGTGTGTGTGTGTGTGTGTGTGTGTGTGTGTGTGTGTGTGTGTGTGTGTGTGTGTGTGTGTGTGTGTGTGTGTGTGTGTGTGTGTGTGTGTGTGTGTGTGTGTGTGTGTGTGTGTGTGTGTGTGTGTGTGTGTGTGTGTGTGTGTGTGTGTGTGTGTGTGTGTGTGTGTGTGTGTGTGTGTGTGTTGTGTGTGTGTGTGTGTGTGTGTGTGTGTGTGTGTGTGTGTGTGTGTGTGTGTGTGTGTGTGTGTGTGTGTGTGTGTGTGTGTGTGTGTGTGTGTGTGTGTGTGTGTGTGTGTGTGTGTGTGTGTGTGTGTGTGGTGTGTGTGTGTGTGTGTGTGTGTGTGTGTGTGTGTGTGTGTGTGTGTGGTGTGTGTGTGTGTGTGTGTGTGTGTGTGTGTGTGTGTGTGTGTGTGTGTGTGTGTGTGTGTGTGTGTGTGTGTGTGTGTGTGTGTGTGTGTGTGTGTGGTGTGTGTGTGTGTGTGTGTGTGTGTGTGTGTGTGTGTGTGTGTGTGTGTGTGTGTGTGTGTGTGTGTGTGTGTGTGTGTGTGTGTGTGTGTGTTGTGTGTGTGTGTGTGTGTGTGGTGTGTGTGTGTGTGTGTGTGTGGTGTGTGTGTGTGTGTGTGTGTGTGTGTGTGTGTGTGTGTGTGTGTGTGTGTGTGTGTGTGTGTGTGTGTGTGTGTGTGTGTGTGTGTGTGTGTGTGTGTGTGTGTGTGTGTGTGTGTGTGTGTGTGTGTGTGTGTGTGTGTGTGTGTGGTGTGTGTGTGTGTGTGTGTGTGTGTGTGTGTGTGTGTGTGTGTGTGTGTGTGTGTGTGTGTGTGTGTGTGTGTGTGTGTGTGTGTGTGTGTGTGTGTGTGTGTGTGTGTGTGTGTGTGTGTGTGTGTGTGTGTGTGTGTGTGTGTGTGTGTGTGTGTGTGTGTGTGTGTGTGTGTGTGTGTGGTGTGTGTGTGTGTGTGTGTGTGTGTGTGTGTGTGTGTGTGTGTGTGTGTGTGTGTGTGTGTGTGTGTGTGTGTGTGTGTGTGTGTGTGTGTGTGTGTGTGTGTGTGTGTGTGTGTGTGTGTGTGTGTGTGTGTGTGTGTGTGTGTGTGTGTGTGTGTGTGTGTGTGTGTGTGTGTGTGTGTGTGTGTGTGTGTGTGTGTGTGTGTGTGTGTGTGTGTGTGTGTGTGTGTGTGTGTGTGTGTGTGTGTGTGTGTGTGTGTGTGTGTGTGTGTGTGTGTGTGTGTGTGTGTAGAGTAATTGTCTTGATACTTAGCAAAGTCGACGTCATTGTCTTTGCTAAGAGACGCTAATTGTATCCGAACGTCTGCGGTCCTTCCGGTGAGTACCGATCGCACAAGGATAGAAATTATTTTCATTCATTAATTTTTAATAAACGAAAATTTCTCCACCCAGATGAGATTCAAACTCACGACCTTTAGGTTTAAAGGTAGGCGCTCTTACCACTGTGCCACAGAGGGGGTTGAATAGTTTTTTATCATCAAAGGTTTTTGGATATTAATTTGTGCTCTGACTACGTAAGTAAAACACCAATTTATAGATTTTATTAAGAATTTATGTCTGAATGTCTTAGGTACTGTTAAAAATCTAATTATCTGCGATTTATTTACAAAAACAAAACGAAAATTTTTCGTTTTAAACTTTTTAATCTCAAATTAGGCTCATCTTCCGTAAACATTAATAGTAACAATAAGGTCGATAATTGCTCGTCATCCCCACATCTACGTCACAGCCGCGTGTCGCAGTGACAGACAAATTTGGGCGATGGAACTATCCTATGTAGTCAACCGTTCTTGGTATGGACCAACGTTATTGTCAACATCCACAGAGGAATGATAGGCACCAAAAAAAAAAATAAAAATGAATAATTTTATCAAAAAAAAGCGAGTCAAACAGTAGGTAGGGTATTCACCATGACAGGAGGTTGGTGCCGAACATGATCAGTTATTACTGCATACAGAAGTTCCATTGAATACTAGCAGAAGAACAACAAGGTTTTAGGTTGGAAGATCATGCGCCCAGACTATGTTTATAATGGAGTAGTATTGCGTCGTCGTCATGGCAGATTATTTTAAGGTGTTTTTATTTCATTTTATATCCTTGGTTAGTTCTTACTTTTTTAAATATTTTATACGAAATAAGGTTAAACAGTAAAGGACTTAGGTAATCTCCCTGTCTTTCTATCTTATTGTCATCTTTATTCGAGTCAGTTTATTCTTCTTCTACTTTTACTTCTATTGTTTTGTTTTTGTAGATATTCTCGATCGTTTTGATTATTCTTAAAGAAATCTTCCTTATGTACAATAAGTGGATAACGTCCTTATTTTTGACCATTTCAAATGCCTTCTTAAGATCCACGAAACATAAATATGCCAGTTTGTTGCATTCTAATGATTTCTCTTACATTTGCTCCATTATAGTGGTGGGCCAACCTGCGATTTTTGTGTAGCTGTGACAAAATGTGACTGCTCCAGTATTGTCACGGTGACAAAAAGCAGTGATTTTTTGGAACAGTTTAATCTTAACGGCTACCCTGCTACTATTGGTACCTTTGAATATTTCAGATTATATTTTATTTTATCTTATTTTTTAAGCAAAAGTCATGCTTGTTGTTTTCTGTATTTTTGTTTATTATATAGGTTTGTATTATAAAAGTATTATATGTAGTCAGTAGGTTCTTTATCAATATTAGTTTCTGTATTTTTATGTTAAAACAAAACAAAACTTTATTTATAATTATATGTTATACTTTACTTTATTATAAATCTTTACTATAAAATATTATTATAGACTTTATTATAAAACTTTACTATAGTACTTTATTAAAAAAAAAATAATTGTAGGCAATATTTTTTGTACTGCTTTGTTTCTTGTACCACTGTTTTATTTTTATCTTTGGTTCTTGTGATTTTCCCTTTAAAAGTTTAAAAAATAAGTAGATATATTGACTTTATTTTTTTCAATTCTTATGTTTATTACCTTATGATAATTTAATATGACTTGGAAAATAACTTGTTAAGGGTTTTTAACGGTGCTATTTTCCCACGCTCGACCACGTCGTTCCTTATGTTACAAATAGGAAATAATAGTCACAGTCACCATATGATAGCGCCTGCTTCATTTTGAAAATGCTCTATAGGTATCAATATATTTTTCATAATATTTATTCCATAATTTTATTTTTATGAACCACTCATCTGTAGGCTTGATAAGACCTCCATAAGAGAGTTGCTGCACCCATGATGGTAAACTATAACTATGTTCACTAACTTTGTATGTGAAATTACCTTTCATACTTGTTTAACAATTCGTTGTATTTTGCTTCAAAATCTATTTCGGGCTTTAAATCTATGTTGTCACCAGCTTGTTCAAAAATTATTTCAGATTAACTAATAGTATTGTCATGTTTACTCCGCCTCTGGTAGATACTGGGTGGATTGAGTAGCTCAGTAAATGCCAGTGCCGGTCCCAAGCCCGGATGAAGGAGGAGGGTTACAGTGGTAGGTTAGCTCTCCGCCCTGCGTAAAAGAAATATTGCTAAAAATCCCAAAGAACAGCCTCGGAACTCGAATGGCTTCAACGGAAAACGACATAGGCAAAGAAAAAGGCTAACGAATTTTGGATGCTGGAACATACAAGGACTGAATACAAAAGAAGACCAAGTATTTAAGGAACTCAGTACATACCGAATTGACATCGCAGTACTCAGCGAAACAAAAAAGAAAGGACAGGGGAACCACTACAAAGACGATTATATATACTTCTGGAGCGGAGTAGAAAAATCAAAAAGAGCCAAAGCTGGAGTAGCGGTCGTGATAAGAAAAAACATGGAAAAATGTATTACCAACTGGAACCCGATAGACGAAAGAATTATAACAGTAGACCTTACAACAAAGGGGAGAGACATAAAAATAATTGGCATCTATGCACCCACGGACGACTCAGATACAAACTCTAAAGACATGTTCTTAGACAAACTCTCAGAAGAGTTAAATAAAATAAAAAAAAGGTAAGAAATAGTCCTGCTAGGGGACCTGAACGGAAGAGTAGGTAAAGCTCTTGACAACAAAATAATTGGACAACACGGAGAAGATGTAGTAAATGAGAACGGAACAAGATGGTTGGAGGTATGCGAACAACATTCGTTAAAAATACTGAATGGATTTTACAAACATAGAGACATAAATAAATATACATGGACTCAAAAGACAAGAAAACTGCAGTCAATTATAGACTATATAGTAGTTAAACAAGAGACATCTTTAAGACCCTACGATGTAAAAGTTTGGAGAGGGGCAGAATGTGGATCGGATCACCTACTAGTAAAGGCACCCGTGGAAATAAGATATAATAAACAAAATAAATCCCAAGAACAGACAAACAAAGAATCCACACGGCTCTATAACATAGATAGCTTAAAAAATGAGTCCACAAGTTTTCTTTATAAACTACGTTTGGCACAAAAATTAGACGAAGAAATAAACGGAACAGCGGAAGAAATGTATGAGACTTTAAAAATCAAAATTCATGAAGAAGCATTAGAAGCTCTAGGTACGAAAGAAAAAGTAAAACGTAGAAATTATTGGTGGACAGAAGGTTTATTAGAACTGGTAGAAGAAAAGAAAAAACTGTATCTCAAATGGTTAGCGACAAAAGATGAGGAAGACCGAAAGAACTATAACAGATACAAATATATAGTAAAAAAGGAAATTAAAAAAACAAAAAACATAACCTGGGACAACAAGTGTGCAGAAATAAGCTCAATGGTAGGAGGATCTAGGTCCAGACAAGCTTGGAAAACTATCAACAGTCTTAGAAAAAATACAAACGAAACAAAAAAAATAAACCCCATAGACATAGAAAGATGGAAAAATTATTATGAAAATCTATTAAATGAACAACGTACACAGTTTCTAGACACACAGATAGATAGAGTTGAAACGGGTTTAAATGAAGTGGCGATGATTACCGTAGAAGAAATAAAAAACGCATTACAAAAAATTAAAAATAATAAAGCTCCTGGGCCGGGTGATTTACCTATCGAGTTATTCAAACATGCCACTGCAATAACATTAGAATTACTTTGTAAAATGTTTAACAAGTGCCTACAAGGAGAAAGTATCCCAAGAGATTGGAAAGTCTCGTACATAAACTCCATCTACAAAAAGGGAAACAGGAATGACTGCAGTAATTACCGAGGTATCAGCATTACATCATCCACTGGCAAACTGTATGAAAGAGTTCTGAAAGCGAGAATAGAAAAAGAAGCCACAGAGATCGAAGAACAAAGTGGATTCCGACCAGGTAGATCTTGTGTCGACAATGTATTTACTCTCAAACACCTAACGGAAAAGAGATTAGCAAGAGGACTAGAACTTCATGCCACTTTTATAGATCTCCGTAAAGCGTTTGACTCCGTACCACTGCAGAGACTATGGACAACATTGGAAAACGCTGGTATAAATGCAGTATATATAAATGCCGTGAAAAAGCTATATCAAGATAACCAAGATTATATTAAGGTTGGAAACCAAATTTCCAAAGGTTTCACCCAAACAAAGGGTGTCAAACAGGGCTCTTGCCTCTCCCCAACCCTATTTAAAATATATCTTGGTAATGCTTTAAAACATTGGATGAGAAAATGCAGCCCAATGGGCATATGGGTAAATGACACTCCTATATACACAATCCTCTTCGCAGACGACCAGGTAGTTCTTGCCGAGGACCTACAAGATATGACGTACATGATAAACAAACTAATAGATGAATTCAAAAAATGGGGATTAGAGGTTAATACCGAAAAGACACAATACATGAATATAGGAGGCATCGGTCAAGACATGGAAACAGAAAGCGGATTAATTAAAAACGTTGATCAGTACGAATATCTCGGAGTTACACTAAGCGAAGACGGAAGAAACGACAAAGATATAACAAGAAAAATAGGAAAAGGAAAAAACATGATAAAAACACTACATCCAATCCTGTGGAATAAAACTTTAATTAAGAAAACAAAGAAAAATATATATCACACTATGATTCAGCCGGTGCTGACGTATGGGTCAGAAGTGTGGGTCTTTAACAATAATATGTCACAAAAACTCCTCTCAACGGAAATGATGTACTGGAGAAGATGTTCCGGGTTAACTTTGTTTGACCTCATAAGAAATGAAAACATAAGAGAGAGAATGAAAGTAAAGAACACAATAATGGATACGATAGCCGAAAAACAAATAAAATGGTATGGACACCTGAGACGGATGAACGAAGAAAGGATACCACGAAAGGTTTGGAACTGGAGACCTACACAGAGAAATAAACGGGGAAGACCAAGAAAGAAATGGATATCCAATATTCATATAGAAATGGAAAATAGAGGTCTTCAAGAAGGAGACTGGGCCGATAAGAAATTATGGCGATTGGGATGCGAGAAGCGACAAAATTAAAGTTGCAAACACTCGCTATATATATATATATATATATATATATATATATATATATATATATATATATATATATATATATATATATATATATATATTGTCATGTTGATTAGATGGAATATTCAAAATATTTGACCCAACCTTTGTAATTTCTGCTACAAGTTTCTGCTTTATGTTTATAGCATTCAATCTACCTTCACGAGTAGAGACAGAAGGTGTGTCAAAGGTATGTTTATACAAACAAAGTGTTGAAACTGCAGTTTTGTAAGGTGTAAGGTAAAAGGCGTTTAGTAGGTAAAACTAAAATAAGTTACGTTAAAAAAATTTTATATTCATTTTATCGCTTAATCATTTTACCTAATAATTCATTTTGAAGATCTCTCTCATAGTCATTATGTGTAAAATGAACAGAGCATATTCTACTAGAATCAGGATTAAAATTATCACCTCTTCTGCATCGGTTATTGCAACTCATTCAGCCCTTTTAGTTTTCAACACTAAATCCTTTTTATTTGGAAAACTGTGAAAAATAACAGGCATATTGGTTTTCACACTCTTAAAATTATTGTCACAACCATATATGGCACATCTATTACCACCTATTTTGTTTATACAAGTAAATTGATATAGAATCAATAATTAAATAGTCTTATAAGGCCGTTAAATCGCTAGTACATCAAAAAAATTGGCGGCAGGCACAATTATTCTATATAAAACAATAAGAAATGTCAACCACGAATCCATACGCCTACGTCACACTCAACACAACGCATTTCTTTACATTAGAGCATAGAAAAAAATCAATCCTATTTGTGTTTAGTGTCCTTGGGCCCATACAACTTTGTTGTGAGCTGCTTTAAATAAATGTGTAGTAACAATAAAACACTGAAAACTTTGTTTTCAAACTTCCATAAAATTTATTTTAAATATTATCACTACAGCTGTTTCGGCTGATTGCCTTTATCAAGTGATCTATTTTGGCTTGGGTTTACAAATTTATAGTCTCTAATGAAATAGGTTGAGGAGGGGAGAACTGTTTGTCTCAAGTTGGTAATTTAGAATTATATCTGTGTTGTAGTGACATTTGCTTTTTTGGGAAGAGGGATAAAGGTGAAAACTATCCAATCTGTAAGAAAATCCTGCAGTTTCATAGATTTTGTTCAGTAGACTCGTAAGGAGTTTGACTTTGTTTTTTTAAATAGTTTCAATATTTCAGCTTGTTATTAGGTCCAGGTGCTTTGTTGATTTTTAGTCTTTTTATTGCATATGTTACTTCACATACCGTTATCACATACTCTTCCTTGAATAATTCTTTCACGTATTGCCTCAATATCTTAAGTATTTTCCCATCTTTCGTAGAGCAGATTGTTGTGCTCCTCCAGTATTTAGTTATGACTATACAATTCGTTTTCTGCCGTTAAAATGTTGATCTTTTTATGTAGGTTAAAAGTGTATTGCTTCTGTTCTAGGGATTCTATTTCTATGCATTGATCTTGTGGCCATGATTCTTTTGCTTTATTAATCTTTTTCTTAATGATTTTGTTACTTCACATACCGTTATTTCTGGTCCTAAACATCCACAAACATTAACTTCTGTCTCTTCCTCTTTTTTAAATAATTCTTCCATGTATTGCCTTCCTCTCTGAAGTATTTTCCCATTTTTCGTAGAGCAGATTATTGTGTTCCTCCATTATTAAGTTGCAACAGATAGCACTGGATAAACTGAAAGACCCAGTGATACAAGCAAAAATAAGCAATGAAATAAACGCACAAATTCAAATATTAACGACAAACATTACCGAAGATATAACACCAACATGGAATACGATTACAAGTGCTGTAACAGACATCATGAAAAAGAACTTAGGGCACAAACGAAATAACAAGAAGCAAAAATGGATGACAGAAGAAATACTATTACTAATGGAAGAACGACGAAGACACAAGAATAACCAAGATGGCAGCAATATGTATGAAAACATTAACAGGCAAATAAAAGCAAAAATAAGAATAGCAAAAAATGAATGGCTTAAGCAACAATGTATCGATCTAGAACATTTACAAAGACAACACGACGACCGTAATTTACATAAAAAGCTTAAGGAGACTGCTGGAATATACAGAAAACGAAGACCAACTACCATAGTTAATCAGGATAACCAGATAGTGCTGGGTGAAAAGGAGAAAATTGATATATGGGAAAATTATATCCAGGAGCTCTTCCATGACGAAAGACCCATGAGTGAAGTTTATACAGACGACCAGCTGACTGGCCCTTCAATCACCAAAGAGGAGATAGAAAAAGCAATATTAAATTCAAAAAAAAATAAGGCACCTGGACCAGATGAGATCCCGTCAGAAATACTCAAATTACTAGATGAAAGGGGAATTTCAGCACTTCACAAAATATTTAATTTAATTTATGAAACTGGCTGCTATCCTCAACAGTGGTTACGCTCTACCTTTATTCCCCTGCCCAAGAAAGTCAATGCAAAAAGATGTGAGGATCACAGACTCATTAGCCTGACGAGTCACACTTTAAAGATATTCTTAAAAATACTACATCAAAGATTATACAAAAAATGTGAAAGGGACATCAGTGATTCCCAGTTCGGGTTTAGGCAAGGTTTAGGAACACGAGAAGCAATAGTAGCAACACAGGTACTGGTCCAAAATTGTTACGATCAATGGAAGGATGTGTTCCTATGCTTTTTAGATTACAAAAAAGCGTTTGATCGTGTCCAACACCACAAGTTAATGCAGATTCTCAAGAAAGTTGATATAGACCAAAAAGACATAAGATGCATTTAAAACTTGTACTGGCATCAAACGGCACAGCTAAAAATAGACAATTCTATATTTAAGCCCATACATATAAGAAGAGGCGTTCGACAGGGATGTGTGAATCAAGGTGAATGGAGTATTGATCAACAACATACGATATGCTGATGATGGTGTCTTAATTTGTGACAACATAGTCGATCTTCAACAACTTGTCACTATAATCGGAGAATACAGTGAGCGAATGGGACTAGAGATTAATACCAAAAAGACCAAATTCATGATCATCTCCAGAAACTTGGATGCATTTGAAAACTCCACCATAACACTGAATAGTAAATCCATAGAAAGAGTGAGTAAATTTAAATACCTGGGATCGTGGCTTTTTGAAGACTGGGCATCGGACAGGGAAGTAAAATGTCGCATTGAGCAAGCTCGACAAGCTTTCGTAAAATTCAAGAAGGTACTGACTTGTTCTGAGTTCGATCTTCAACTGAGACTAAGGTTTACTAAGTGCTACGTATGGTCAGTGCTGCTATATGGCGTAGAGGGCTGGACACTCAAAACGAGAGATATAAACAGATTGGAAGCTTTCGAAATGTGGCTTTATCGCCGTATCCTAAAAATACCATGGACAGCGAAAATCACAAATATAGATGTCCTTAAAAGAATAAACCAAGAACGCCAACTTTTCGAAACCATCAAGAAAAGGAAAACGCCGTATCTAGGTCACATCATGCGAAATGAAAAATACCAGTTCCTCCAACTTATAATCGAGGGTAAAATTGAAGGCAAGAGAGGAATGGGACGCAAGAAAATGTCCTGGCTCCGAAACATAAGGCAATGTGTAGCGTTTACGCTACTGACTAGTCCAATTTAAACCCCTCAAGAAATTTTTATTACCCGCCTACGATCGATTTTGAATCGACATTTTCCCCCACACGCGCTGTTATCGTTTTGAAAGGAAGATCGATTTTGTGCGGAAGCGAAGCGGTTAGTTTTGGTCTGAACTCGTCAACGCAGCCACGCCAACCGGTGAAATTGTTCACCTCCAAAGTGACGGAATTGGAACAGAAAAATAATTTGGGAAAGAATATAATTCATTAATAATAATAGTAATAATTAATTTTAAAATCAATATTCATTTATAAGAGTTCCACATAAAAGGAAGATTTTCTTGGCGTGCTGCAGTTCCATGTAAGTAAATCATTTTATACGTATTATCTCTTTATCATATAATCAAATTTATCATTGTATTTAGTATTTCTTTAGAGATTTATTTTTGAGTTCCGAAATAATTTAAATATAAAATTTCCTTGATTTACTTGCAAAGAACAGAAGGTCATTTTTTTTATATAGTTAAACTTAAATTCTGTTTTATTCCACGTCGTTATCATTAAGTTTTTTTTGGTTCCCATTTTGTATCTTAACTTTTTTGGTGGAATATAAAAAGGTTCGACAAATGTGGACAGCCTTCTATATTCTGCGCATGTTCTTTTCATGGCGCAAGCTTGCCATGCCTACGAAAGTAACTTCATAAATTTGACATGATGTTGACTTAACCTAATACCAAATGTTTTGATGTTTTGTTTTGGTGCAGTCAATCCATGTTGCTACACCTATTGAATTACATATTTATTAAATGAAATAATCATTTTAGATTCCGTCACGTGAAAATATTATTTTCACTTTACTTGAGGATATTCTCTTGAGAATATTCCCTCAAGGATACTAGTAACAGAATCCTTAGATACATAGTTAGCAAACCCGTGGATTTTGCTGTCACCCAGAGACCAGTGACTGGTTGTGGCTTTTGTGACCAGGATTCGTCTTTACAGCCACAAACTGATGTAGCCGTGCCAAGAGGAGTTTTTCCTATGGACTTATAGTGCTGTAAAGATAAGTCGTTTAACTATTTGACCTTTTGTATTATGTATTACTTTATATTTACTGTTAACTGATCATATGCATATGATAAGGTGAATACCTTTATGATAATTTTTTTTTGATAATTTAATTATAAAATATTCGGGAGGAAAAAGGGACACTTCATGTGTTATTAGGTTTTAACTAGGATTTAGAGAGTCTGACCAAACTCACTTTTTTTTTGGATATAATATTTTTGTTAATATAATACAATTTGATATTAAGAGGGACATAAATTTAATGTGGTTTGTTTTTAAATATTATATAATGAGTATGGAACAACTCATTTTTTGGATGTAATATATATATTTAATATAATTGTAATAGAGATTTATCAAGTTTGATATCTTTACAATATTGTCATTAGTACCTCATTTTAGTAGAACTAATTTAAATTTAAATGACTACCTTTTTGTTTTAAGACTTTGGCTACCCTACGGACTATTCTTGTTGTATACTAATATTTCATATTTTATTTGGCCAGTGGTAGTGACTATTCATTTGTTGAGGGGCTATTAGGTCCTATTGTATCTGTACACCATCCACTACCACTGTTATTTGGCTTTGCATTATATGTAAATTGTTTATACACATATACCTATATACATTTGTTTATAAATATATTTATTGTTGCTATTTTGAGTTTTATTTCAGTTCTACTAACCAGTATATAACATAGCAAAACAAGATTATTATTTAGTATTTTTGTATTTCAGAGTATTATCTCCAGATTCATTTGTTACTTCAAAATCTCAACTATCGTTGAGTTGGCGCCCTTCTTTTCTCTTCTTATTGTTCTCTTTCTATAAATTTATACCCAGTGACCTTCTTCAGTTGTATCACGTTTGATATTACCAGGTCTCATTTCTTTCTTGTCTCATTAGCTCATTATCTCTTGTTATTGTTGTTTATATCTTTAAAGCCACAATCCAGTGCATTGAAGCTAGCCCGAACACTCCCTTGAGATTTAGTGTCTCTTTGGCCATTTAAATTTGTTCCTCTGAGCTTAGCCCTATTTTTAGTATTTTTTTTTCATCACTTCTCTTTCAGTTCTTCTGAACTTTGTCAATTCACACATTTTATTCGTTTCAAATGGACAGGGATTAACGACATACAATCTCTGATACATATTGCAAGAAATAGAGAGTTAATGGAAAATGTGATCGCTAACATCCATTAGTGGATTTGCATCTGAAGAAGAAGAAGATTATTAAGTTATGACTTCGTGATCCGTTTTCTCCCGTTAAGATTTTGTTTTTTTTTATGTAGGTTAAAAGTGTATTGCTTCTGCTCTAGGGATTCTATTTCTAAGCATTTATCATGTAGCCATGATTCTTTTGCTTAATTAATCTTTTTCTTAATGATTTTGTTTATTTCTTTGTACCTTTTCTCATTCTTATTTCTGTGTTTTCTTCGTTCTTCCAGTAGCTCTAATATTTTTTGTCTCATCCACGGATGTTTCTTTATATTGTTTTCTGGTTTAAGTTTATTATATGTCACTGAATTATGGATATTTTTTAATTTTATTCCACATATCACCTACACTTACTTTTTCTTGATTAATATCAGAGATTACCATGTTGTTTATTTTGTTAATCTCCTCTTTGACTTCGTCTCTTATGGTTTTATCTTTCAACTTCGGGATGTCCAAACGATGTTGAAACGTCCTAGTAAAAGATTATGGTCTGATGGCACATCTACTTCCGGATATGTATTTGCGGATTGTACAGAATTCTGAAATCATTAATTGATGATGATGTAGTCAATCTGGTTTCTAATCATTTTTTTTTTTGACAGTCAGCTGGAGATTTCTAGGTGTAGAATCTTCAAGGGGGTAATTGGAAAAAGGTGTTCATTATTGCGCTATCCGTTTTCTGCCAGAACTAAACAAGGCGGTCTCCTCTATCATTTCGCGTTCCTAGTCCAAAGTGTCTCACAGTATTGCCAACACCTCCTTTTGCTACTTTGCCGTTGAAATCTCCTAGCACGATATTCACTTCTTGTTTTTTGGTCTTTTTTAGGAATTTTTTCAATTGTTGATACAATATATCTACTTCTTGCCCTGAGCTTTCCGAAGTCGAAGCATATGCTTGAATAATTTTCACGTTAACTGGTTTAGCATTAATTTTAAGTACTGCAACTCTATCTGATATTCCTATAAAACTAAGTACACATTTGATAACTATTTTATTTACTATTATAGCCACTCCGTTTTTGTTTCTTTTTGTAGTATCTCCACATTATCATTTTTATAGATTCCGCTAAAACCTTATTTGGATCAACTTTTCGCAGCTAGATGCTGTTTGCGGATTATACAGTTGGTACGTAATAAATCAGAATTACCTATTTGCTGAATTCTTTTAGTAATACCACAATGTCTGCCAACCATACTAGCCGTTTTATCGGAACACACCCCTATACAATTTTTCCATTCGAAAGAATGTTTATTAAAATAAGAATTAAGAGCTTTAAAAATCTCATCACTTGGTGTATATGAAACCAATTTTATATAACACGAGAATTCTTTTTTTATTTCTTTCAAAATAATGTCATATCGAACAACAAATTATAATAATCGTTTTATAAATATTGCATGATTCGTCGATTAGTATCTGCAAAAAGTGTTGATTCTGTTATATTTTGTAATATTGGTATTCCACATTTTCTGATAATCGTTCAATAATTTTTCTTATAGTTCACTAGTTCGTTCACAGGTTCACACACATATATATATATATATATATATATATATATATATATATATATATATATATATATATATATATATATAAGCGAGGTTCCTACAGCCTCTCGCATTTCGACCGCCATCGTTTTCTGTCCATCCATTCGTCTTCTTTGATGACTCTATCTTTCATTATGTGTCGTACATTTTCTTCCCAGGCAACTAAAGGCCTTCCCATTCTTCTTCTTTGTTGTGTTATGTAATTTAAAGCTTTCTTTGGCCATCTATCTTCATTCATTCGCTTCACGTGACCATACCACACTAGTTGTCTCGTTTTAATTCTGTCTACACTGGAATATACAGTATTTGTCCTCCTTCTAATATCTTTATTCCTAATATGATCTTTTTTGGATACGCTATACGCTCTCCTTAGAAAATATATTTCCAATACTTCTATTCTTTTTCTATCTTTTTTCGTGATCTGCAAAACTTCTGCCCCATAATCATAGTCCCAAGTGCCCAAGTCATAATAGGCTCTACCAAGGTTCGATAGATTGTCAATTTCGTATCTTGTTTAATATCTTTAGACCATAGGAGATAGTTTAGAATGTTAACCGCTTTTTTTCCCTACTGCGTTCTGTATCCGAGATATTTATATTCCTTGCATGTTTTTGTGTTTCTAATTTCTTACTCTGGATTTATAATAATTCATATAATTTGAATTTTATTTTCAAAAAATTAAATATTATGGCACCGTCTTACGCAGAGTAAAGCGCTTTTGAATAAAAACTCGTTTGTTACCTATGGTAATTACCATAACTTAACATTATCTGAATTCATTAAGATTTAGGATTATAGCTCGAAGTTTTTAATAAATTATTATATTTACTTAAGTACTATGGTTTAAAATAGGAAAAGAGCAACAATACCTACCACCTATAGGTAAGCACAGCCTTCATTAGGTATCCAATGACAATGGTATCAGACTAATAAATCTAGCATCTTCGCTTAACAGGGTCATTGCCAGCACATACTTCCAGCAAAAAAATATTCATAAGGTAACTTGGAGATCTCCAGATGGGGTTACAGTAAACATGATCGATCATGTTATTATTGACTCTAGACATCTCTCAGACGTAATAAACGTATGCAGCAGACGAGGGGCAAATGCAGACTCGGATCACTACCTAGTGTAAAGTAAAATAAGAGCCAGAATCC